>WNYA01001244.1:0-27769 GCA_019512145.1 Engystomops pustulosus | reverse complement strand
AGATAGATAGATAGATAGATAGATAGATATGAGATAGATAGATAGATTGATAGATAGATAGATAGATATGAGATAGATAGATAGATAGATAGATAGATAGGAGATAGATAGATAGATAGATATGAGATAGATAGATAGAAGAAATGGATATACATCGGGATAGATACAATTACACATCCATGGATAGATGATAGATGTGAGAGTGGAAATACATTAATGGTTGGATATTGATTATAGATTTTCTAAGTATCTTTGCTGTTCATGATGTGATGGCATCTTACGAGTCCTTCCAGTATTTGGTTTTTACCGCTGACGTCTCCGCATTTGGCAGGATAAATCCCCCAATCAGATCTGCGGTGGGTACAGTGGTTGTCGTAGCCTGCACTGACCTGTGACATTATCTCCTGGGCTACATGAGTCGGCGCAGCATGTTCCTGTGCAGTGACAGCCATGATGGTCCCGGCCTGGCACATCGCAACCCCCCCCCCCTCTTCATTATCAGCTTCTTCTGCCTGGGGCCCCCTGACTTCTGTGTGGGATAACAGGGGGTTAATGTCTTAACACCACTGATTACTCATCAGGAGTGATAACGAGGAGGGCACCGGTGATGTATCTGTATATTATAGGGAGTCCTAATCATATACACAGTGCCCCACTTCCCTTCACAATAGGACTGAGTGGTCCTTAGCCAAGTGGTACTTGAGATGTGAGTGGAGACATCATCCCTGATCATCAAAAATAACTTCTCCAACAATCCGCCATGATGTGGGCTTAGGCTGTACATAGAACTCCTTAACCCTCCGACTTTTCAAGAATTTTTAGTTCCCTCTCTTACGTCTTCAGAACTAAGACTAAATTCTTCAATGTTCTCTAATTCTACAAGAACTTCTTCAGAATCTTGCACTTCCTGAAGTCATTTTCTTCTTCTTCTTTAGTAATTTTAGTTACGTTTTACCATGAGCTCAGGTGGCGCGTTACCGACCCCATCGCGGTTCCCCTAAATCTCATTAGAACCTGTCACTTGTGATTGGACTCCACTTGTAGCACAGGAGAGGCGACAGCATGTGAATGGAATTGTATCCGCCAGCTGCTGTATACTCCATATTGTTTCTTCATGAAGCTTCCTCTGCCACTTGTGACTTGTTGATTAGGATTCCCAAATGTCCTATGTCACGGGTCTTCAGGGGGATAATCACTTTTTATCAGTCAATGATGCTAGGTCTGGAGTTAGACTCTGGTGGCTTTTGCTGCTCCCTACTGGCACCGTCATGATGGGCCAGGCAACTTATTCAGATGTTTCTTGAGTCATATGATTCATAGGATTTCTGGTGGCATGTTGTAGACCCCATTGCAGTTCTCAAAATCTTATTACAACTAAAAATAATAATAATTCTTTATTTATATAGCGCACACAGATTATGCAGCGCTGCACAAGCATGACAAATTGGTCCCTGTCCCCATGGGGCTCACAATCTAAACAACCTAACAGTATGTTTTGGAGTGTGGGAGGAAACTGGGGGACCCGGAGGAAACCCACGCAAACACGGAGAGAACATCTTTGCAGATGTTGACCTGGGTGGGATTTGAACCCAAGACCCCAGCGCCGTAAGGCTGTAATGCTAACCACTGAGCCACCATTTTAGCTGGAGCACGGGTCGTGTCTGTCACAGGGATATGAGCCAACCATTGAGTGTCGGGGATATGTTTGATAGGGCATTTTATTTTGGTGATGATTGCTTATTTCAACAGGACAGCTCATTGTCCCGTGTTTCCCATTCCCAACTTTCTGCTGGATCAAACAACAGTCAGATCAATCAGACATTGATCTACTAGGGCACAAGCATCAAAGTTGTATTTAAAGGGGACTCTCACTGCCATGCACGTATGTTGTGTGATTGTTCTTGAATGACTATGACCTCGGCCTCTCCAGTTCCTCCAAAAAAAGCTTCTTCAGGCTGGAGTTTCCTGAACGATTTTTCTTCTACTTCCTTAGTCATTAGTCCTTAATCTACCATGAGCTCAGGTGGGCGTGTTGCAGACCCCATTGCGGTTCCTTGTATCCTGTTCTTCACTTTTACTGGTACCTGCCAACAGAAGTGACCAGTTTCTGTCTTAAAGCTCACATCACCTTGCTGACCTATGGAAAGGACAATCTCATTGCCACGCATTGCCTAATGTTTGAGGTTAGTCCCCGATTGGATATCTGATCGACCTCGAACTTTGTAACTGGATATTGCATATCCCTCACCTCTTGGATTGTCCTTTACTCATTCTTCTCCTGGCCTTTGGTCCTACTTCTTTCTCATCCTGACCCATTTGATGGTGACCACCTCCATTCCCGATGATGACCCTATGATGGTTTTAGAGCTACTTCATGAGCATGAGTTTGATGGATCCTTCCTTGGGTCCTCTACTTGGATGATATTTTGGAGACAGCCCGACCTGATTTTCCAATTATCCGTTCCATCATCATGACCTACCACCACACTGACCTGAAGATCTTTCAACCGCACCATCTCAATCCACTTCCATTATTTACTTATTCCACTTTATTTAGAAGTTTTTTTGTTCGACCCATATTTGGTCTTCTTCTGGATCAACCCTGTAGGATTATATATTGGACTGGATGGACGGCCTCGAGTCCTGACCTCTGTGAAGGAGTGATGGCAGCCATCTTTCTAGATCTTTAATCAAGAACTTTCTCGTTTTTGGTGAGGTCTTCAGAGCTCTAAGGGGGTCAAATCTGCTTTTAATGACTTTCCTCTAAGACTCTGCATTATTTGATCCCATGTTGTGTCTTAATTTTGCTTGAATGACTATGACCTCGGCCTCTCCAGTTCCTCCATGGCTTGAGTTTCCTGAACGATTTTTCTTCTACTTCCTTAGTCATTTTAATTAAAATCTACCATGAGCTCAGGTGGGCGTGTTGCAGACCCCTTTGCGGTTCCTTGTATCCTGTTATTCACTTTTACTGGTACCTGCCAACAGAAGTGACCAGTTTCTGTCTTGAAGATCACATCACCTTGCTGACCTATTGAAAGGACAATCTCATTGCCACGCATTGCCTAATGTTTGAGGTTAGTCCCCGATTGGATATCTGATCGACCTCGAACTTTGTAACTGGATATTGCATATCCCTCACCTCTTGGATTGTCCTTTACTCATTCTTCTCCTGGCCTTTGGTCCTACTTCTTTCTCATCCTGACCCATTTGATGGTGACCACCTCCATTCCCGATGATGACCCTATGATGGTTTTAGAGCTACTTCATGAGCATGAGCTTGATGGATCCTTCCTTGGGTCCTCTACTTGGATGATATTTTGGAGACAGCCCGACCTGATTTTCCAATTATCTGTTCCATCATCATGACCTACCACCACACTGACCTGAAGATCTTTCAACCGCACCATCTCCATCCACTTCCATTATTTACTTATTCCACTTTAAAATTGGGAAGTTTTCTGTTCGACCCATATTTGGTCTTCTTCTGGATCAACCCTGTAGGATTATATATTGGACTGGATGGACTGCTTCGAGTCCTGGCCTCTGTGAAGAAGTGATGGCAGCCATCTTTCTAGACCTTTAATCAACTTTCTCGTTTGTGGTCAGGTCTTCGGAGCTCTAAGGGGGTCAAATCTGCTTTTAATGACTTTCCTCTAAGACTCTGCATTATTTGATCTCATGTTGTGTCTTATTTTTGCTTTTTTTGTTCCTTGTAAGTTTTAATTGGAGGTTGACGGAGTTCCCCGTGGTGACATTTCGGGGACCCCTGACCTCGGTGGACTCGGTGTTCCTTTGAGTTCCATTGACACAGCTGAACGTCTCCGCAGGTAGCAGGGGCTCATAAACAAGGCGGTGGACTTAGCGGGGCTGAGGAATGTGGAGGGGTCGGAGGAGAGGTAAATTATTACAGGACGCTAAGAAATTATTACTAATCACAGTCTCGGAAAGGATTTAAAAGGATTTGTTCTCAACTGTGGACTGGATGCTGACCAGTGGCCCAATAACAGTGCAGCCCCATGGACCTTGGTGTCAGTGATGCCTTTATAGCAGCTTACTGACACTATGGAACATCCCGAAGCTGTCAGTGAATGGAAACATTCTTATTAACATCCACATCTATCTCATATCTATCTATCTCCTATCCATCTATCTATCTATCTATCTATCTATCTATCTATCTATCTATCTCATATCTATCTATCTCCTATCCATCTATCTATCTCATATCTATCTCCTATCCATCTATCTATCTATCTATCTCCTATCTATCTATCTCTCTCATATCTATCTATCTCTCTCATATCTATCTATCTATCTATCTATCTATCTATCTATCTATCTATCTCATATCTATCTATCTATCTATCTATCTCTCTCATATCTATCTATCTCCTATCTATCTATCTATCTATCTCTCTCATATCTATCTATCTATCTATCTATCTATCTATCTATCTATCTCTCTCTCTCTCTCATATCTATCTATCTCTCTATCTATCTCATATCTATCTTTCTGTAGTTTATACAATCTTCTTTCTATCTCATATTTTTCTATCTATCCTCAATCCTTTATGTATATAGCGCACACAGATTACGCAGCGCTGCACAGAACTTGCCAAATCGGTCCCTGTCCCCAATGGGGCTCACAATCTAATTGTGCCGTGGGTTATCAGCAAGCAGAGGTATTAGGATACAAGGCAAGGGGTGATGTGCAAGAGTGTGGCCTCCCTATGGAATGTCTCCATTATCCCCGGATCCTTCCTCACGGCTCTGTACGGAGGTCTCAGCGGGCGCGGAGGGCATTAATAGTCAGGGCACCCTGTGAGCGGCGCCAGCATCTGTGAAACCTAAGTTATGTAAGCTGGCATCCCGGAGGTTAATGAAGCGCAAGGACCCAGATGCCAGCATAGAAGTCCAATCAGGTGTGGAAAACACAGGGAAGCCGAGCAACGCACAGCGCCGGATACTAACCACGTTACCAGGGGACAGGCCCCTCCATCCACCACCCATAGGGGCACATACACTAACAATCCAGAGCTCTCTGGTGCAGGAACAGAAGTGCAAAGCTGCAGACTGACACATACAGGAGAGTAAAAGAAAGGAAACAATGGAAGAGAAGATCTAAAGAGAAAGAGAAGATCACATATACATCTATCTCCTATGTATCTCATATCTATCTCCTATCTATCATCTATCTATCTCCTATCTATCTATATATCTCCCATCTATCTATCTATCTATCTATCTATCTCCTATGTATCTCATATCTATCTCCTATCTGTCATCTATCTATCTCCTATCTATCTATATATCTCCCATCTATCTATCTATCTATCTCATATCTATCTATCTATCTCCTATCTGTCATCTATCTATCTCCTATCTATCTATCTATCTCCTATCTATCTATATATCTCCCATCTATCTATCTATCTATCTATCTCCTATCTATCTATCTATCTATCTATCTATCTATCTATCTATCTCCTATCTATCTCCTATCTATCTATATATCTCCCATCTATCTATCTATCTATCTATCTCATATCTATCTATCTATCTATCTATCTATCTATCTCCTATCTATCTATCTATCTCCTATCTATCTCATATCTATTTATATTCTATCTATCTCATAAATATATATCTATCTCCTATCTCTCTCATATCTATCTATCTCCTATCTATCTATCTATCTCCTATCTATCTATCTATCTATCTATCTATCTCATATCTATCTAACTATCTCTCTCGCTCTCATATCTATCTCTCTGTGTAATAAAGCACTGCGGGCTTATCCTGGGGGTGTAGGACCCCTTTAAGCAGTGGAGCAGTATGTGATTGTCCGCCCCCATGTGTGTGGCCTTTAGAGAACTGCTGCGCTGGATGAGATATCAGATAAATGTCTGTCCTTGTTCCATGGGGTCAGCGCTGGACCCTGTCCTGACATGACCAACAATCAGCGGCCTTGTTTGTAGAAGAGTGAACCACACCATGTCCAATACTCCCACCATCCACTGCGGATAACATATACACAGGCACAGATAGACTCTGATGAGGGGAGTAGTCCCATCAGGGTTAAAAGTATCGGAGCTACTAGAAATCTGCACTGAGACTCATATCTATCAGTTCAATTCAAAAAAGCTTTATTAGCAGGAACAAATAAAAACAAGCATTGCCAAAACATTTCTATCATCTTCTATCTATCTCTCTCATATCTATCTATCTCATATCTATCTATCTCTCTCATATCTATCTATCTCATATCTATCTATCTATCTATCTCCTATCCATCTATCTCATATCTATCTATCTATCTATCTATCTATCTATCTATCTATCTATCTCTCTCATATCTATCTATCTCATATCTATCTATCTCTCTCATATCTATCTATCTCATATCTATCTATCTATCTATCTCCTATCCATCTATCTCATATCTATCTATCTATCTCATATCTATCTATCTATCTCATATCTATCTATCTATCTATCTCATATCTATCTATCTATCTATCTATCTCATATCTATCTATCTATCTATCTCATATATATAATCTATCTATCTATCTCATATCGATCTCGTATCTATTTATCTATCTATCTATCTATCTCATATCTATCTATCTCATATCTATCTATCTCATATCTATCTCCTATCCATCTATCTATCTCCTATCCATCTATCTCATATCTATCTATCTATCTCATATCTATCTATCTATCTCATATCTATCTATCTATCTATCTCATATCTATCTATCTATCTATCTATCTATCTCATATATATAATCTATCTATCTATCTCATATCGATCTCGTATCTATTTATCTATCTATCTATCTCCTATCTATCTTCTATCTATCTCTCTCATACCTATCTATCTCCTATCTATGTTATACTGTAGGCCCGGCGCCTGTGCACTTTCTATAGCCTGCGTACATCCAGGCACAGGCTCGGGCCTAGTAATCCATCGCAGTGTATGATAAATGTGCCCAGAAAAAAAGACCCAAAAATGGAGGGGCGCAAAGTCCGCAGGTCCTGGCAGGCGGCACTGACAAAGGTGTAACACAACGAAGCATCGCTACGCTGGAATAAACCTCACCTTTAATTGAAAGTGGATACTGGAGAGCATCATCTATCTATCATATCCCTGTATCTCTATCTCATGTCTATCTCTATCTCATGTCTATCTATCTTCTCTCTCTCTGTCCTGTTAGACCTGCGGAGTGATCCGTCTCCCCTCCGCTCATTATCTATGGCTGCCGGAGGATAATACATTATAATCACATCATCTGGAATACACAGCTGTGCCCATCCCCCACCGGAGTATCACACAGCACAGGCTTAGATACACCGTGCCGGCATCCCCCACCGGAGTATCACACAGCACAGGCTTAGATACACCGTGCCAGCATCCCCCACCGGAGTATCACACAGCACAGGCTTAGATACACCGTGCCGCCGGACAGTGTATCAAGCCTGTGCTGTGTGTATCCCGGCTGGGGGAGGAAGATGGGATCCCACAGTGTATCTAAGCCTGTGCTGTGTGATACTCCGGTGGGGGGACAGGAGAGGGCCGACGTTAGATGTGCGGGTAACGGTGGAGCGGAGATTGCGCACAGTGTATTCTAAGGCCTGTGCTGTGTGATACCTCTGGTGGGGGATGCTGGCACAGTGTATCTAAGCCTTGTGCGTGTGATACTCCGGTGCGGGTGCTTGCACAGTGTATCAAGCCTGTGCTGTGTGATACTCCGGTGGGGGAAGGAGCAGGAGATGTGATGCCTGCACGGGTGTATCTAAGCCGGTCTGTGTGATACTCGGTGTGGCGATGCTGGAACGGTGATCTAAGCCTGTTGCTGTGTGATACTCCGTGGGGGATGCCGGCACGGTTTATCTAACCTGGTGCTGTGTGATCTCGTGGGGGATGGGCACATCTGGTTATTCAGATGATGTGATTATAATGTATTATCCTCCGGCAGCCATATATAATGAGCGGAGGGGAGACGGATCACTCCGCAGTGTCTAACAGACAGAGAGAAGAGAAGATAGATAGACATGAGATAGAGATAGACATGCGATAGAGATACAGGGATATGATAGATGATTGTGCTCTCCAGTATCCACTTTCAATTAAAGGGTGAGTTTATTCCAGCGTAGCGATGCTTCGTTGTGTTACACCTTGTCAGTGCCGCCTTGCCAGGACCTGCGCCCGACTTTGCGCCCCTACATTTTTGGTCTTTTTTGTCGGCACAGTTTATGATACAATCGATGGATTCTAGGGCCCGACCTGTGCCTGGAGTACGCAGGCTATAGAAAGGGCACAGGGCCGGGCCTCAGATAACATAGATATGAGATAGATAGTATGAGAGAGATAGATAAGAAGATAGATAGGAGAGTAGATCGAAGATAATAGAATACGAGAGTCTTGAATAAGAGATAATATAGATAGAGATATAGTAATAATAGTGTAGATAGATAGATAGATATAGAGATAGATATAAGATATGAGATAGATAGATAGATATGATAGTGAGGTTAGAGGATGATGCGATAGATATGAGATGAGATATATAGATAGATTAAGACGAGATAGATAGATAGAATAGATATGTAGGAGTCGCTCTGCCTACTCTCGCTCGCTCTGGCTACGCTAGATCTACGATCCTACGTACTATACCTGACTCGAAGATTTCTACTGCGCTAGTACGTAGCTCGCTTGCTGCTCTTCAGACGTACGACTTGCGACTCGTAGCTAGACTAGTCTGAGCCTGAGTTCGCGCTGATGCTTGCCTACGCTCGGCATTCTCCGCTGACTCGCCCGTGTGCGCTACGTCTCGATACGATAGCTGTCGTGCTCGCTTGGACTTGCTGTGGGCCCTGAGCTAGGGCTACGTAGACTGCTAGCTACTGGGTCGACTAGTATGCGCCGCTGACTACGCCTGACGTCCCCTTCCGCTCGCTGATAGACTGCTGATACGATCGATAGCTCTACCGCCTCGACTAGCTACCGTGTCGCAGCTCGCTGAGAGTAGTTAGTGTATGAGGATGATGTATAATAATATGCTAGTACGATGGATGATGGATAGCGACGAGATGATGCTCGTTGAGCTAGATAGATACTGGACGACGTGACGATCGCGATAGGCTACGAATGATGTGGAGTGTGCTTTGCAATGGCTTGTTTTTTCTGCTATAAGCTTTTACTGACTGCTAGATTGTCTCTTCGGTTCGGTCATTGCCCTACTTTAACGCTCGGATGGCTGTCTCCGTGCATCAGTCTATCTCGTGCTCCGTTTTCCCGTGGCCTCTCCCGCGTCTCCTTGTATATGTTATACCGCAGTGGATGGTGGGAGTATTGGACATGGTTGTGGTTCACTCTTCTACCAAACAAGGCCGCTGATTGTTTGGTCATGTCAGACAGGGTCCAGCGTCGACCCCATGAACAAGGACAGACTTTATCTGATATCTCATCCAGCGCAGCATTCTCTAAAGGCCACACACATGGGGGCGGACAATCACATACTGTTCTCCACTGCTTAAAGGGGTCCTACACCCCCAGGATAGCCGCGAGTGCTTTATTACACAGAGAGATAGATATGGAGCGAGAGAATGCAAGAGATAGAGATAGTATAGATAAGATAATAGAGAGATAGATATAGATAGAATAGATATAGATAGATCAGAGGAGTAGATAAGATAGAGATATGAGATGATAGGAATAGATATAGATATGCAATAGATGATGATGATAGATTAGATAGATAGATAGAGGCATAGATAGTGATAGATAGTAGATGTATAGATAGTGATAGGAGATAGATAGATAGATAGAATAATAATGAGAGAATAGAGTAGATATATTGGAGTAGAGAATATATGAGATAGATAGAGAGATAGATAGAGAGATAGATAGATAACTAGTAGCTGATGAGATGAGATAGTAAAGGGGAGATTATAGTAATGATATGAGTGATAGTACATAGTGGAGGTAGAGATGGATTAATAATTATTGATATAACCGAGAATGAATAGATAAATGATAGAGAGATAATAGGGGAGTAGGAATGGAGAAAGGCAGAAAATTAGATGGGAGTAGTCTAGAGAGATCCGATGCTCTGCGCTTGTCCGTCGGCCTTGCCGTCTTCGTCTCGCCCTCGCTTGTCTCGCGGGCCGTGCTCTCTCCCGCCTCTCGGCCTCGCTCGTCTCTCTGGCATCCTGCGCTGGCGCCTTGTCCCCGCTCCCGTGCCGGCGCTTCCGCCCGCCTCCCTGCTGGTCGTGGCGTGCTCCGCTGCGGTGCACGGGCCGCTGCTCGGGTCGCTCTCCATCGGAGCGATCGGCTGCTCGCTGCCGGGTTCGCTGGCGTAGTGAGATCAGTGGTCTAGCTCTCGACTACGGAGCTGTACTTGTGTCTTCTCTTTCTCTTAATCTTCTACTTCCCTTGTTTTCCCTTTCTTGTCCTCTCACTGTATGTGTCCAGTCTGTCCAGCTTTGTGCGCCTTCTGGTCCTGCCCCGACGAGCTACTGGTCTTTTTGTGTCTGTGCCACTCTGGGTGGTGGATGGATTGGCGTGCCCTGTCCCCTGTAACTTGGTTAGTATCCGGGCTGTGCGATGCCGGCTTCACTGTTTTTCCACACCTGATTGGACTTCTATGCTGGGATCTGGTCTTGCGCTTCAATTAACCTCCGGGATGCCAGCTTACATAACTTAGGTTTCAAAACAGTTGCTGGCGCAGCTCCAAGGGGGCCTGACTATTATGCCCTCCGGCTCCCGCTGAGACCTCGTCATACAGAGCCGTGAGTAAGGATCCGGTGGATGAATGGAGTACATTCCATAGGGAGCCACACTCTTGCACTCACCCCTTGCCTTTATCCTAATACCTCTGCGTGCTGATTAACCCACGGCACATTAGATTGTGAGCCCTCATTGGGACCAGGGGACCGAGGGGTTGCATAGTTACGTGTGCAGCGCTGCGTAATCTGTTGTGCGCTATATACATAAAGGATGAGGATAGATAGAAAATCTGAGAGAAAGAAGATTAGATATAACACAGAAGATAGAATGAGATAGATAGAGAATAGATAGATATGAGAGAGAGGAGGGAGATAGATAGATAGCTGGATAGATAGATAGATCAATGATATAGCGAGAAGATAGATAGATAGATAGATATGGAGATAGATAGATTGATAGAGATAGATATAAGTACTACTGAGATATGGATAATAGTAGATAGATAGATAATAGAAGATAGCATAGATATGAGGTAGATAATGATATGAGAGAGATAGATAGATAGTGAGTATAATAGATACTAGGATAGCATATGGATATATGGGAATAATTGAGATAGATATGGATAGGAGATAGTATAGATATGAGGATAGATAGATAGATAGATAGATAATAGAATATAGAGTAATAAGGAGATGAGAAGATATGAGATAGATGTGGATTGTTAATAGAATGTTTCCATTACTGAACAGCTTCGGGATGTCCATGAGTGGTCAGTAAGCTGCTATAAAGCATCAACTGACACCAAGGTCCTGGGCTGCATGTAGTGGGCCCCTGGGTCAGCATCCACCCACAGTGAAACAAATCATTTAATCCTTTCCGAGTACTGTGGATTAGTAATAAGTTTCTTAGCGTCTCTGCTAATAATTTACCTCTCCTCCGACCCCTCCACAGTCCTCAGTCCCCGCAAGTCCACCGCCTTGTTTATGAGCCCCTGCTACCTGCGGAGACTTCAGCGTGTCAATGGAACTCAAGGAACACCGAGTCCACCGGTCAGGTGGTCCCCGAAATGTCACCACGGGGACTCCGTCAACCTCCAACTTAAAATTACAGGACAAAAAAGCAAAATAAGACACAACCTGAGATCAAATAATGCAGATCTTAGAGGAAGTCATTAAAGCAGATTTGACCCCCTTAGAGCTCCGAAGACCTGACCACAAACGAGAAAGGTTGATTAAAGGGTCTAGAAAGATGGGGCTGCCATCACTTCTCACAGAGGCCAGGACTCGAAGCACCTCCAGTCAATATATAATCCTAAATGGGTTGATCCAGAAAGAGACCAAATAGGGTCGAACAGGAAAAAACTTCCCAATTTAAAGTGGAATAGTAAATAATGGAAGTGGAATGGAGATGGGTGCGGTTGTAAAGATCTTCAGGTCAGTGTGGTGGTAGGTATGATGATGGAACAGATAATTGGAAAATCAGGGTCGGGGCTGTCTCCAAAATTATCCAAGTCCAAGCGAGGACCAAGGAAGGATCCATCAAAGTCCATGCTCATGAGTAGCTCTAAACCATCATAGGTCATCATCGGGAATGGATGGTGGTCACCATCACATGGTCCAGGAGAGAAAGAAGTAGGACAAAGGCACAGGAAGAAGAGAGTAAAGACCAATCCAAGAGGTGAGGGATTGCAATACTCAGTTACAAGTTTCGAGTGTCGTATCAGATATCCATCGGGGACTAACTCAAACATTAGGCAATGCGTGGCATGAGATTGTCCTTTCAATCAGGTCAGCAAGGTGGATGTGATCTTCAAGACAGAAAACTGGTTCATTCTGATTGGCAGGTACCAGTAAAAGTGAATAAACAGGAGACAAGAACCGCCAAAGGGGTCTGCAACACCCCACCTGAGCTCATGTAGATTTTAATATAAATGACTAAGGAAGTAGAAGAGAAAAATCTTTCAGGAAACTCAAGGAAATGGAGGAACTGGAGAGGCCGAGGTCATATCATTCAAGCAAAATTAAAGACACAACATGGGTCAAATATGCAGAGTCTTAGAGACCGTCATTAAAAGCAGATGTTGACCCCCTTGAAGCTCTGGATAACCTCACCAACAACGAGAAAAGTTCTTTGATTAAAGTATAGAAAGTATGGCTGCCATCAACTCCTTCACATAGGTCCAGACTCGACGCCGTCATCCAGTCCCAATATATAATCTACAGGGTTGATCCAGAGAAGGACCAATATGGGTCGACAAAAAAACTTCTAAATAAAGATTGGAATAAGTAATAATGTGAAAGTGGTTGAGATGGTGCGGTGTGGAATTAAAAGATCTTCAGGTCAGTGTGGTGGTAGTCATATGATGGAACGGAATTAATTATGGAAAATTCATGTCGGGCTTCTCCAAAAAATATCACTCCAAGTGAGGACCCAAGGAAGGATCATCAAACTCATGCTCATGAAGTAGGCCTAAAACCATCATAGGGTCATCCACGGGAATGGAGGTGGTCACCATCAATGGGTCAGGATTGAGAAGAAATATGACCAAAGGCCAGGATAAGAATGAGTACAGGACAATCCAAGAGGGTGAAGGGATATGCAATATCCAGTTACAAAGTTTCGAGGTTCGATCAGAGATCCATCGGGGACTAACATCAAACATTAGTGCAATGCGTGGCAATGAGATTGTCCTTTTCCTAGTCAGCAAGGGTGATGTGAGCTTAGCAACAAACTGGTAACTTCTGTGTGCAGGTACGCAGTAAAATGAAGACAGGATACAAGGAACCGTCAATGGGGTTCGCAACACGCCCCGAGCTCATGGTAGATTAAGGACTAATGACTAAGGAAATAGAAACTAGAAGAAAAATCGTTTCGGAACTCCAGCTGACGAAGCTTTTTGGAGGGAAACTGGAAGGTCGAGTCAAGTCATTCAAGAACATACCACACATACGTCAGGCAGTGAGATCCCCTTTAAATCAACTTTGATGCTTGTGCCCTAGTAGATCAATGTCTGATGATCTGACTGTATTGTTGGATTCCCCAGAAAGTGTGATGGGAAACACGGGACAATGAGGTGTCCTGTTGAAAATAAGCAATCATCACCAGAAATAAATAGCCCTATTCATACATCCCCTGACACTCAATGTTGGCTCATATCCCTGTGACAGACACGCACCCGTGCTCCAGCTAAATGGTTGGCTCAAGTGGTTAGCATTACACCTTACGGCGCTGGGGTCTTGGGTTCAAACATCCACCCAGGCAACATCTGGCAAAGATGTTCTCTACGTGTTTGCGTGGGTTTCCTCACGGGGTCCCCAGTTCCTCCCCACTCAAAAACATACTGTTAGGGTGTTTAATTGTGGAGCCCCAGGGGAAGGGGACCAATTGGTCTGCGTTGTGCGAGCTGCAAATCTGTAGTTTGCGCTATATAAAAACAGAATTATTATATTGTTAGGTTGTAATAAGATTTGTGAGAACATGCAATGGGTTCTGACAACATGCCACCAGAAATCCTATGAATCATATGAATCAAGAAACATCTGAAGAAGTTGCCGGTCCCATCATGACGGTTGCCAGATAGGGAGCAGCAAAAAGCCACCAAGTCTAACTCCAGACTAGCACATATGATGATAAAAAGTGTTATCCCACCTGAAACCCGTGACATCGAGACCATTGGGGAATCCTAATCAACAGTCACAAGTGGCAGAGGAAGCTTATGAAGAAACCATATGGAGTATACAGCTAGTGGGGAGTACAATTCCATTCACAATGCGTCGCCTCTCCTTGTGCGTACAAGTGGAGAGTCCAATCACAAGTGACAGGTTCTAATGAGATTTAGGGGAACCGCGAGGGGTCGGGAACGCGCCACCTGAGCTCATGTTAAACGTAACTAAAATACTAAGAAGAAAGAGAAAATGACTTCAGGAAGTGGCAAGATTCTGAAGATAAAGTTCTTGTAGAATTAGAGAACATTAGAAGAATTTAGTCTTTAGTTCTGAAGACGTAAGAGAGGGAACTAAAAATTCTTGAAAGACGGAGGGTTAAGTGAGTTCTATGTAACAGCCTAGCCCACCATCATGGCGGATTGTTGGAGAGTTTATTTTTGCTGATCAGGGATGATGTCTCCACTCACATCTCAAAGTACCACTTGGCTAAGGAACCCCATCAGTCCATGTGAAGGGGACAGTGGGGCCACTGTGTAATGATTAGGACTCCCTATACATATACAGATCATCACCCGGTGCCCTCCCGTTATCACTCCTGATGAGTAACTTGTTAAGCAAAACCCTGTGATCCCGAGTGGGCCCAGGCAGAAATAAAGAAGGGGCGGGATTGACAGCCGGACCCGGTCCTGCAGGCATTGCACTAGGCCCACGATAATGCAGCAGTGCCAGGCTCGCAACATGGCGCAGGGAGTATCCTCCAAGGCGAGACTCAGGGAAAAAAAAGACCGTGCGCAACGCAGAGATGAGAAAAGCTAAAGACCAGAGGGAAGCAGCGTGCAGGAGGTAAGGGGGCATGCCGAGGTGGAGTGCAGCCAGGGCGGATCGAATCGAGCGTCAGGACAGCGATACAGCGTTGCGCCTAGAAGCGATCGATGTGCAGGATGCGACAGGCAGTGCGAGCAGCGAGCGAGCAAGCCTGACCAGCCGCAGTCTTGATGGCGCGGATTACCGATGCGAGCGTCAGGTACCAACGAAGCGAGCGAAGAGCAGCAAAGCAGCAAGAAGCGTAGAAACGAAGCAGTCGCAACTTAATGCTATTCGCGAGCGAGCCAGCAGTCGTATCTACGGGATGTGTATGTATCGACCGCATGAGCGAGTTTCTTAGCGTATGCCACTAGACGACTAGCGAGCTAGTTCTACTCAGCGACCGATCTTCCGAGTATCTACGTAGTCCTACAGATCTATCGTACTACCGAGTCGAGGTCTATCAGCAGCACTAGGGTCAGATCTAAGTCGTAGCTGAGCATCGATTATCTCATCAGCAGCAGATCACGAGCCATCGTAGTATCACGATCCTCAGAGTATTAGTCGAGCGCTCCTAGCGATCTATCTAGGGCGTAGTCACTAGTCTAGTCTACAGTCATCGCTAGCGTTCAGCTACTATTTCAGTCGACATCTAGCAGCACACGTAGTCTAGCGATAGTCTCGACATCAGCCGACTCCGAAGTCTAGCTCCAAACGTACTCTAGTCGAGCGGCAGCTATCGCAACGAGCTAGCTAGTCAGTACGCTCTACGCGACGAGCATCCGACGTAGTGCGTACGAGTCTGCCAGGTCGATTAGCGAGCGTAGCGTACGTAGTCTACGTCTAGAGCAGCCCATGCTACTAGTCGGTCACGTACAGCGTAATATCTACCTATCTTTTATCTATCTCTATCTATACTTTCTCCTATCAACTTCAAATCCCTCTCCTTCCATATCCTATATGATATTAGCACTATCTATCTATCAGCGTATCTATCCTATCTATCCAGTGTATCGTATCTATCTATCGTATCACTATCTGAGCTATCGATCTATCTATCACCATTGTATCTGGACTGGTTATCTTTATGCTTGTGGATATAAATATTACACCTACTCGCTATGTATCTGGTCGGACCTTTCACCTGTTCCCGGGTCTTGAGTGAATATATGGTTTCATTTTGAGTGATTCGGACTCCCTGCACCCATCTGTGTCTCGGGTTCAGTACTGTCAAAGGGCAGAGCGTCAGTCTGTTCGACGGCGGTCAGTGTGGTGATGTGCCAATTCTTCTCAGCGCCATTTTCTCCGGTGCAAGATGAATGTATGTATGCCTGCCACTTCACCACCACCAGGCGCTCAGTGTGACGGGGCGCTCCCTCTCATCACACCCCAATCAGTGCATCTCCATTCCTATAGATCACTTCCATAAAACCACATCTGGCCCCAAGAGCTGACACTCTACCCCGGAGGTGCGCTAAAACAACCGCACAACTCCTGTCCATGTTCCACCATATGGACGGCGCCTTACCCATTTTTACACTAAAACCACAAAGCAAAAAATGCACAGTTTTTTACCGGAGGGAAATCAGATTTTTTTTTTCGCAATGTGTTTTAATTATTTTGTTGTTCTTTCGAACATGTTTGTACGTAATTATTAGTGTTATTTACCCAGCTCTGCACCGTGCTACATGGAGGTCTGTCCGCGCTCTACTCTGCCACAAAGCCCGGGGCACAGCGAGTGGACGTGCGGGGGGGATGGTGGCGAGGGGGTCATGTCAACGAGGGGTCAAAATTTTGGAGAACCGTCCAAAAAAATCCTTATTAAGGAGGGGAATGGAACCCCTCCCTTTTGGGGAGGATCAAGACCATGGTCACAATGTTTGCATCTCTCGAACATCTACTTAGAATACCACAGATTAAAGGGGAAACTCACTTTATAGTCTTTTATAAGATAGGTATAGGTCACCATATGAGAAGACAACCTCCTGGAAAGATCTTGTCAGCTGACAAATTTTGCACCTAATAATATTTTGACTCATATTTAGGGCTACTCCCATTTTACTTGACCCGGTTGGTCCGTGAATGTGAAAATTGGATTCCAGGTCTGACCTGATGAGGGCAGTGGTCATGGTGTGTGATCAAAAGTCAAGGGGTAGTTGCCCTTTTGTGAAGTCATTCCGAGAGGGTTTTCACCCCATTATGTCACCATATCTAGTGGATAGGTGGGTAGTATGCCCCTATGACTTGGAGGACCTTCCTTCAAGAATTTGGAAGCCTCTTCTTGATAAAGTATCTACTAGACAAAGGGGTTTAGTGAAGACCTTATGTAGATATTGGTTTGCATGAACAGGACACTGGGGATGTCTCTCTACTCCAGAAAAATTTATGATATGCAAAATTTTTCTGACTGGAGGACCTCCACTCAGATGGATAAAGGAGGTCCCTTAGATAGCCTCACAGTAGGTTTCTCTGTATGGTTACAACACCTTCTTTGGTGTGTGCCAATATATGATGACGTCATCCCATTTCCCAGCGTAGTTGTGAGAGACCTTTCATTTCTGGTAGATTTGGCAAGTTTTTGTATGACAAAGGAGTTTATGAAGACCTCAGTAGGTAACTGGGATTGGCGATGATAGGCGCCTGGTGGTGTCACCATTCACATCAAGAGATGACATCACACTCGTGACCTGAAGAATCTGATCTCGGAGGTCCAGGAGTCTTCATTTTTTGGAAGAGTTGATAAGTATGTCAGTAAAATTAAAAGTGGTCGCCCAATATTAGTTAGAAGGCTTCATGTAGGCAACAAGTTGATTTCCAAGTACCTTGATGCTGATGGAAAACGAAGCAAATGTCTATTATCAACATTTGTGATTGGTGGGATGGAATCTCAGAATTGTTGAGGTTTCTTAATTTCTGGAGGGCTGGCAAGAAAGCAGTAAAGACTGTAGGGTCTCACTTATATTAGTTAAGACCCTTATGCAGGTAACTAGTTATTGTTCCAACCTCTGATGTATCATCATCAATGATGGATGGCATCACGTCTTTGGTCTCTGTGGTGGAAGCTCATGTAAGAGTCTGTGAAGGTTCTCTCCTTTATCGGTATGGCTTGGCGATTAGGACACCAAGACCAGGAGTTCTCTCTGAGGTATTTTTACAACCACTTCGGTTTGTTGTTTGCCGTATCTTAATGATGTCACATTTCCTAGTGAATGGGGAAAGGAAAATCTTTTTGACTTATGGAGTTGGGAGACATCTCCATTTCTGGTAGAGATTTCAATTTTACCAGGATGAAAGGAGTTAGTGAAGACCTCTGTAGGAACTGGGTTGGCATTGATCAGGCATTGGTGGTTGTTCCACATATCCAATAAAAAGGCTTGACATCCACAACTTTGTGACCTGGAGGATCAATCTTGGAGCTAGTGAGGTCTTTCTCATTTTGTTGAGGAGTTGAATCTCAGTACATTAAAAACAAAAGTGTGCTCCCAATAGTAGTTAAGGACGGTCATGTAGGCAAACAGTTTGACTTCTGAACCTCTGATAAGATGACCATACCAGAACAAGGTGTTAATACTCTTTGTGAATCTGGTGGAGGTTAGGGAGATGTTGCAGAATTGGGAGAGGATGCGTAAGGCAATGGGGGTCACTTAGCTAGTTAAGACCTTTCATGCAAGTAGTAGTTGATGTCCAAACCTCCGATAATATCACAGTCATCTCCGAGTCTTAGAGGTTTGTCCACTTTTCTGCAGATTGTTGGCAAGCATTCTCTAAAGTATAAAGAATCTCCCTGTAGTTGGTTACAACCTAGCTTTTTGGGTGTGGCCAGATCTTGAGACATCAACAATTTTCCCATACTCGTGGATCTTTTTGTACTATAGGATCTCCTGGAGGTATGAAGGACCTATCCATTTTCTATGTTATGAAGAGTTGGCCAGTGTTCACTAAGTCAAGGGGTCCAAGAACATGGAAGACGTCACATCTTTTTGACCTGGAGGAGCTCATCTCTTGAGAAGTCTTTACGAGGTTCGTGAGGGGGTTGAAATCATGCGGTAAAATCAAGGGTCTCGTTTTGTATAGGTAAAATCTATTTAGGTAATAGGTTGAGGATGATATGTATGGACCACAGTGTTCTCGCTACAGTGGACACAGTTAATCTCAGTTTGGAGGTTTTTCATGTTTGGAAAGTTTCAGGATGCATAGCAGTCGAAGGGAGGAGAGGTTATTTGGTTATTGGTTATTTGTATTGGGTTTGTTATGGTTATTGGGTTATTTGTACCGTTCATGTGTTCATTGGTGACCTCTGATGATGTATGGACAACAAGAGTCTCTCTGACCTGGAAACCTCACTCAGTTCTGGATGTTTTTTTATGTTCTGGAGATGTATACAAGTTGGCACTAAAGTCCAAGTGGTTGAGAGGTTGGTTGTACCTCTTCATGTAGTCATTGGTTACATACCCATCTCCCATGATGTCACTGTATCCCAGTGGAGGAGGACATCACAGCTTTGTGACTTGTAGGCTATTGACTCTTAAAGACCATCCACCTCGGATCCACATATCTGAGAAAAGGAGATGGAGTATGACTTGAACTTGTCGTTACTTTACTCACACCACGGTCTTCTGTGTCATCAGTTGATGAGAGTCTCAGATGTGTGTTTACATGTCTCGATGATATATCAAAGATTTCAGAATAATTATGTGATCTCAACGTTCACTCTAATTTGTTTAGGAGTATGACATTTTCCTGTAGCGCCACCACAGGGGGGAAAAAAAATGACGCCTTTTCCTAAAATCTCTCGTGTAAGATGTAACGAGAATGGCGTGACTCATCCCCCACCGGAGTATCACACAGCACAGGCTTAGATACACCGTGCCGGCATCCACATCTCCTGCTCCTTCCCCCACCGGAGTATCACACAGCACAGGCTTAGATACACTGTGCCAGCATCCCGCACCGGAGTATCACACAGCACAGGCTTAGATACACTGTGCCAGCATCCCCCACCAGAGTATCACACAGCACAGGCTTAGATACACTGTGCCGGCATCCACATCTCCTGCTCCTTCCCCCACCGGAGTATCACACAGCACAGGCTTAGATACACTGTGCCGGCATCCACATCTCCTGCTCCTTCCCCCACCGGAGTATCACACAGCACAGGCTTAGATACACTGTGCCAGCATCCCCCACCGGAGTATCACACAGCACAGGCTTAGATACACTGTGCCGGCATCCACATCTCCTGCTCTGCTCCTTCCCCCACCGGAGTATCACACAGCACAGGCTTAGATACACTGTGCCAGCATCCCCCACCGGAGTATCACACAGGACAGGCTTAGATACACTGTGCCGGCATCCACATCTCCTGCTCCACTCCTTCCCCCACCGGAGTATCACACAGGACAGGCTTAGATACACTGTGCCGGCATCCCCCACCGGAGTATCACACAGGACAGGCTTAGATACACTGTGCCGGCATCCACATCTCCTGCTCTGCTCCTTCCCCCACCGGAGTATCACACAGGACAGGCTTAGATACACTGCAGGCGCCACCATATCAGGTGCCCCTATAGGATCTCATTCATCTTACTTACTGTACATACATTTTAGGGGTCTGTGCTATACTTAGTATCGAATGATTTAATAAATCTGGGGTCTGTTTAATTTTAGAGATTCTCTTAAATGGTTCGGTGTGGGGTCTTCTCATTCAAGGCGTCCGGTGTGGGGTCTTCTCATTCAAGGCGTCCGGTGTGGGGTCTTCTCATTCAAGGCGTCCGGTGTGGGGTCTGATTGAATGTTGGGATCTAATAACTGTACAAGACTGATTCTTTTTAGGGCTCCTATCAGGGGTCTGATTCATTTTAAAGCTTTGGTGTGGGGTCTGCTCATTTTAGAAGTATTGTGTGGGATCTGCATATATTTTGGGAACAGGGGGTCTGATTATTTTATAGGTCTGGGGTCTAATTCATTCAAGGGATCTGATTCAGTGGATCTCGTCTGGGGTGTGCTTTATGTTTAGGGTGTGGTGTGGGGGTCTGCTCTTCAGGTCTTGTGTGAGATCTGAATTAGTTAAGGGGTCTGGGGTGTGCTTTATGTTTAGGGTCTGAATTAGTTAAGGGGTCTGGGGTGTGCTTTATTTTAACGTTTTGGTGTGGGGTCTGCTCATTAATGACGTCTTATGTAGGATCTGTATTCGTTTAGGGGTCTGAATGTTGGGATCTGAATTTTTTTAAAGGTCTAATTCATTTAAGGGATCTAATTCGGTTGTTTAGGGCTGTGATTTATGTTAAAGGACATCTACCACCAGGATGAAGGATTGTAAACCAAGAACACTGTCATACCGGTGTGCGCCCCCTCTGGCAGGATCCGCTCTTCTTTAAGCTTCTTATATCTTTGTTTTTAAGGAGAAAAGGTTTGATAAATTATGCAAATGAGCCTGAGGGGCTCCAGGTCCATTAACTCCTATGGAGCCCAGAGCCTCTCAAACTCATTTGCATAATTTTAAAAGCCTTTTTTTTTTGTAAAAAGCAAGGCATAAGAAGCTAAAAGAAGGGGGCGCACACCAGTATGACAGTTTCCTTGGTTTACAGTCCTTGATCCTTGTGGTAGATGTCCTTTAAGGCTTTGGGGTGGGGTCTTGAGGTCCTGTGTGAGATCTGAAGTAGTTCGGGGGTCTGAATGAATGTTGGGAGCCGATTATTTTATTTTTGGGGGGTCAGGTTACAATTATACAATCTCCTGACTGCAGACCCCTTGCCACCTCCATCCCTGTACCCTGGAGTCCGCTGAACGTTGCGATGAGACTGAGCAGAGGTCCTATGTGTCCTCCGGGACCTGGAATCCATCGTCCTGTTTATTTAGGGGCGGCTCAGCGTGGGGCGAGTGCTGTATACTTGTATGGGGATACTGTCCGGCTGCCAGCGGCGGCCGCTGCGATACGTCCGCTGACAAAGGCTTTATTTGGGCACAGTCCTGCTGTCCCGAGCGTCTGGCGGGCCAAGGTAAATAGCTGACTCCTCATTCCTGCCGCGGCCTGTTGTCTCTATATAAAAACCAGATGGCGGCTTTTAGGGTCACAGATGGCCGCGCAGTGGGAGCGTCACAGGAGTTTAGGGACGTTTATCAGTGATCGGGTTCAGGCTTGAGTGCAGCTTACTGACACTGGGCTAAAAATATAGATGACATATCCATACATTACTGGAGATGCAGCACTCCAGGGCTCCAGAGCTCCACTCTCCGCTAGTGGTCAAATCAGGTTACTGCAGATCAGCTCCCGGAGCTCCTTGAAATGGAAGCTAGGCTGCAGTGACTAACTCCAGCCACTACACTGGCAATGGCGCTGTGTTCCATTTTCTGTTAATCTGAGGGGATCATCTTTGTTGGACCCCGACTATCTGACTGCTACTGTAGGAATGTGCATCACAAGGAGGTTTGGCCTTGAAAAAGGTTCAGTACCAGAACACAATAGCATTTAAAAGGGTTAAAACCTACAATTGGTGCGAGCACCGATCACGGGTGTTACCGGTAGAGAGTGAGGCCGAAGGTCAGACTTCTACATCAGCCTCTGTACAGACCTTAACATTGTTGTTTGGGTTTGCTCCTCCCTTTTCATCACCTTTTTTAGGTGGCAAAGAGAACTTGGGGCCCGACTGATTTTTAGTAGTCTGGTCTTGGGTCTGTTCAGTTCTGAGGTCGGACTGATCGCTGAATCCTCAGGTCTAATGATTTTAAGTGCCCTTTGTGGGGTCAGCTCATTGTGGTCTACTGTCTTATTCATTTTTAGGGACTCACTCAGGGTCTTGTTTGGGGTTTGACTCATTTAAGAACAATGGGGTCTTGTATATTTTAGGGTCGCGGACTGGGGTTTGATAAATCTTAGGGGTCTGGTTTGAGGCCTAGTCAATTTTAGGGGACTGAGGTCTGATAACTTTTGGGGTCAGATTAAATGATTAAATAATATGACGTGGCATAAAACACCCACGCAAGTATATAGACGCCGTGGTAGCGCGTTGCTGCCCTAATGGATGGGACTGTCGCCCTACGTGAGGTTATCAGGGGCGGCGATCAATGATCATAACAGCCAGGAGTCTCTATGAGACTACTACGCCTGTCTCAGAATATGGTAAGAGAACTCAGATCCCCTAGTGGCCAAATACCCTTGGGGGCCTAAAAAATTTAAATAATAAAATATAGAAAATAAAATAATAAAAACCTAAAAGATCAAATCACCCCCCCCCCCCTTCCTTTCCCTAGATCGGAAATATAAAATAAAGAAAAATAATCAGAAACATAATCGAAATGTCCAAAACGGAAAAAAACACCAAAAAACCAGAATCTCCACTTTTGGGTCAGGTTGTCCGCCCAAAAAAAAAAAAAATGTTACGCAGCTCCGTACACCGAAATCTGAAAAAGTTATTGGCGTCAGAATATGGCGAAACAAAGATTAAAAAAAAAAAAAGTACTATAACATAATAAAAGCCAATGAGCACTCAATCACTAACTCACCCGATGGAGTTATCATCCCCTCAATGCCAAGAAGCTGCCACCAAGTCATAAAGCAGCAACATGTAATGGAGACAGGAGGGAGATACATCAGGCTGAGAGACATCACCGGGTGTCTTAGGTCTCAGGGGTTAATGTGCCGTCTCCGATCCCTCCGGTCCATCGCCCTGTAAATGGAGCAGTTTCCTAGTTATTCCCTGGTCTGTAATGGAAACCGTGGAAACCGGTCAGACCCCCGGCTCCCCCCCCCCCCGATCTGTGCATCCCTCTCTGCCACACAAGGTCCTCCTAAGGGCATCAAGCCTGAGGCTGACCATCAGATAAGGAGCCGCGACTAAGTATAACCCAACATGGAAATATCACAGGCCGAAGCCTGTCACCAAGACGATAGGAGAGAGACTGCTAAAGAGGATAGCGCCCCCCACAGGGGGTGACACAAGATACACAGGAATGATAGACCCCATAACACCGACACCCACAGCCCCCCATAACACCGACACCCACAGCCCCCCATAACACTGACACCCACACCCCCCATAACACCGACACCCACAGCCCCCCATAACAATGACACCCACAGCCCCCCATATCACTGACACCCACATCCCCCATAACACTGACATCCACATCCCCCCATAAACAAAACCCTGACATCTTACAGCCCATAACAACAGACACCCCATCCCCCCTCCACCGACACCCACATCCCCCATAACACGACATCCACCCCCCCATAACACATGGACATTCTCCAGCCCATAACACTGACACCCACAGCCCCCCATAACACGACAACACCCCCAGCCCCCATAACACTCGACAACCCCCTCCCCCCCCTAACACCGACACCCCACAAAGCCCCCATACAACTGACAACCACAGCCCCCATAACACCGCACCCCCACATCCCCCCATACCCGACCCCACAGCCCCCCATACCCTGACCACGCCCCACCCCCCATAACACTGACACCCACAGCCCCCCATAACACTGACCACCACAGCCCCCATAACAGCTGAACTCCACAGCCCCCCATAACACCGACACCACAGCCCCCCATACACTGACAACCCACAGCCCCTATAAACTACCCCCCCCAGCCCCATAACACGACAAGCTAACAGCGCCCATAACACTGACACCCACAGCCCCCCATAACCTGACAACCCACAGCCCCCCATCACACTGACACCCACAGCCCCCATAACACTGACAATCCAGGCACCCATAACACTGACTCCACAGCCCCCATAACACTGACAAGCCCACAGCCCTCCCCATAACACTGACACCACAGCCCTAAAACTGACATCCAGCCCCCATAACACTGACATCCACAGCCCCCCTAACACTAACACCCACGCCCCCCATAACACTGACATCCACAGCCCCATAACACTGACATCCACAGCCCCCATAAACACTGACATCCACAGCCCCCATACACTGCACACCCCAGCCCAGCCCCCATAACACTGACATTCCACATCCCTCCATACACTGGACATTCCCACAAGCCCCCATACACCTGACGCCCCACAGCCCCCATAAACACTGACATCCACAGCCCCCATAACACTGACAGCCCACACCCCCCCATACCACTGACACCCACAGCCCCCATAACCTGAAGCCACGCCCCATAACAACAAGACAACCCACAGCCCCCCATAACCCTGACCCCACAGCCCCCATAACACTGGACCCCACAGCCCCCATAACACTGACAACCCACATCCCCATAAAACACTGACACCACAGCCCCCCATAACAACACTGACCCCCAGCACCCCATAAACTGACAACCACAGCCCCCTAACACTGACCACACCGCACAGCCCCCCATAACACTGACATCCCACAGCTCCCCATAAACTTACACCCCCAGCCGCCCCATCACACTGACACCCCAGCCCCCCATCACATAACACTGACACCCACTCCCCCATAACACTGACAACCCCCAGCCCCCCCATACCACTGAACACCCACAGCCACATAACACTGACCCCCACAGCCCCCCCCCCATACACACTGACAACCACAGCCCCCATAAGCCTGACACCGGCACAGCCCCCCATAACACTGACACCACATCCCCCCATAACCCTGACACCCACAGCCCCCCCCCATAACCCTGACACCCACATCTCCATAACACTGACATCCCACAGCCCCCCCTAACACTGACACCCACAGCCCCCATAACACTGACATCCACAGCACCCCATAACACTGACACCCACACCCCATAACACTGACACCCCCCACCCCCCCAAACACCTGACACCCACAGCCCCACCCATAACACTGACCCCACAGCCCCCTACCTGACGCCACAGCCCCCATAACACTGGACACCCACAGCCCCCATAACCTGACATAACCCACAGCCCCCCAAAACTGACAGACAACCCACACCCCCCCCCCATAACACGACACCCCACAGCCCCCATAACCTGACACCCCCAGCCCTCCCTACACGGACCCCACAGCCCCCCAAACACTGACCCCCACACCCCCCCATAACACTGACGCCCACAGCCCCCATAACACTGACCCCCCCACCCCCTAACACTGACACCCCAGCCCCCCATAACACTGTACATGCCGCACATCCCCCCATACACTGACAACGCCACATCCCCCATATGAGGGGCAGCTCTCTGCAGCAGACCCCTCCAAGGTGCCTGAATATACAGGATATAGAGAACCTCCACCAGATTCACCTCCTGTTAGTTTGATCTGTTTATGGAAAAGCTGAGTGAGACCCCTCCTGAAGGAGATGAAATGCAGCCCTTCAATTTCTGGAAAAGCTGGGTGAGACCTCCTTTGTATTAGTTGCAATGGTGGTCATCCTGTGCAGGGAAAGCTGGGTGAGACCCCCTTGTATTAGGTGTAATAGTGTTTATCCTGTGCAGGTATCTGGTGAGACCCCTAATACTTAATTGGTAACCGGTGCCATCCTGTGGCATGGAAAGCTGGGTGAGACCCCCTTGTATTAGGTGTAATAGTGCTTATCCTGTGCAGGGAAAGCTGGGTGAGACCCCCTTATATTAGGTGTAATGGCGCTCATCCTGTGCAGGGAAAGCTGGGTGAGACCCCCTTATATTAGGTGTAATAGTGCTTATCCTGTGCAGGGAAAGCTGGGTGAGACCCCTCTTGTATTAGTTGTAATGGCGCTCATCCTGTGCAGGGAAAGCTGGGTGAGACCCCCTTTTATATTTTGTATGGCGCTCATCCTTTGCAGGGAAGCTTGGGTGCGACCCCCTTGTATTAGGTGTAAAATAGGTGCGCATCCTGTGCAGGGAATCTAAGAGTTGATACCCCCTTGTATTAGGTGTAATAGTGCTTAGCCTGTGCAGGGAAAGCTGGGTGAGACCCCCTTGTATTAGGTGTAATGGCGCTCACCCCGTGCAGGGAAAGCTGGGTGAGTCGCTTGCATTAAATGTAATGGTGCTCATCCTGTGAAGGGAAAGCTGGGTGATGCCCTTTCCTGTTGGCATCCGGTGCCCAGGAAACCCCTCCCTGATACTGGATGTGGTGCCCCCTTTATCCATTGTCCCGGGCTCTGCCTCCATGTCCGGGGGGCTCTGATGGATGGGGGGCTCTGCCTCCATGTCCGGGGGGCTCTGATGGATGGGGGGCTCTGCCTCCATGTCCGGGGGGCTCTGATGGATGGGGGGCTTTTGTCAGGCAGTGTGGGAAAGTGCAGTCCATTCATTCATTTCTATGGAGTCTTCTCCAGCTCCGGGGAGACGGCGGGGGGCCGGGGGATGGGGCGGGGGTCTTCAAGGAGCGGAACTAGGCTGAAGGAAACCTCCAGAACCCCCAGTCCAGGGATAATGTATTAGTGAGGCACAATGTACCTCGCGCCTCAGACAATGGGGTCCTAAGTGCCTCCAGATATCTCCCCCTTCCCCCAGTGCAGAGATTAGGAGCCCCCCTCCCCTATACATGGATGAGGTGCAGACAATAGGTGGGGGCTCCCTAGGGAATGTGTCCCCCCATCTGTGTCCCTAAGTGCACCCCTAGCACTGAGCGCTGCTGCCCCCC
>WNYA01001243.1:0-82768 GCA_019512145.1 Engystomops pustulosus | reverse complement strand
TAAAGGTTGTGGAAACTCAGTAAAAAAACATGAGGTGGAAGCCATCATGAACAATCGGTGAGATGTGGATAGTTCCCGCCCTTTTTCATGCCATATTAAACAGACCTGATTCCTCCAAGCAAGCTACAAAATCGACATCCAGGACCCGTTCCCGCTCAGCCACGGACATGGTATACATAAGCAGACAATTATACTGTGCCTGAACCTCATCAAGAAGTGCCTTGAAATTGTTCGAAAATTCAGAGGGAGCACGAGCCATAATGAAATTACCATTTTTGTGACATCTTTGCGATATCTGCAAATTTCTCGCTGCTTTCACTTGCACCTAGAGCTGCCTGAGTGTATTATACAATGAAAACTGAATGACTTCATGTTTGGTTTCTTGTAACAAAACAACTGTATGAACCCAGACAGAAGTTGTCCCAACCCCATACGAAGGTGCCCCAATCACTAGTATGGAAACCACTTTCAGGGCGTTATGCTTGGACGTAAAAAAACCTCATACTGCGTGGTTGTAAATATCTATCCTTGCGTTCTTTAGGGCAAATACGGCCAGTTTCACCAGGCTCTTTAGTATCTCTATGTTGCACCAACAGGACATAACGTAAAAGATGGCTAGCCTTGCGTGCTATTAATATTCCGTGACTCTCATTCCAGCACATGGAGTAGCAGGCTGCCTTTGTAGGTCAGTGGTGAGCTGCTGACTAACATCATGCAATGCCTGGACTCGAGCTTCACAGTATTCTACTGAGTGGCATCTAAGAGATACGCTGACTGATTTATCCTTGTTTTGAAAAATCAGAAAAAAGGAATTACTCCCAGACACAAGGCTTCTTTGCCAGGCGCCATGAAACAAAAAGTATTAATTGGTTCTCAAACGGGTCAATTACTTAGAACACTGAAGCTGAAAAGGACTGGGCGTATTGGTGGATGGTAACTTAATTTTAGTTGCCAGGCAGGCGGATGCTGCTAAAGACAAATAAAATAAGGGATGTATAAAGAGAGGAATAGATTAAGGATAAAGGACATAGTTTTGCCCTTTATACCCAAATCCCTGGAAGACCAGCACATGAATATTGTGTACAGTTTTGGGCACCAGTGTATAAAAAAGGATATAATAGAAAGCTGGAACGGGTGCAGAGCGAGCAACCAGGATTATTAGGGAATGGGGGGATTAGAATACACTGACAGATTACAAAAATTTTGGGATATTCAGTTAGAAAAAAGACGGATGAGGGCGAGACCTCATTACAATGTACAAAACCTGACGGAAGTACAAGGATCTCTCCAAAGATATTTTTTAACCTAGGCCTGTGACCAGGACAAGGGGCATTCCCTACGCCTAGAGGAGAGGCGATTCTACCATCACCATAAGACAAAGGTTCTTATGGAAGGAGCAGTGAGACTATGGAACTCCTGCCGACAGGAGGGTTGTTAGCCGACTCTATGTACATGTTCAAGAGAGGCCTGGAGAACTTCTGGAGAGAAAAAAATATCAGGGTTATGGAATAAACATTTATTTACTTCTGAGGTGGACTTGATGGACTTGCGTCTCCTTCCCGCCTTATATACTATGAATGATGACTCCCATCTGAGAGGGGCTTCAATGTTTAGCTAGACACAGACGACATTTTAAAACGGCTTGCAGTCGGATAATTTGTTTTTTGAAAGATCGTTAGTTAAAACTAAGATTGCATGGGGGTGGTTTCCTTAATTGCCTTCAAAGAATCTTCGGTTTTTACTCTGTTTCTTCTCTCCTGTTCCTTTCCTCATCTTTAGTTTCTTCGCCAATCTCGTTTTATGGTGTTGTTCAAGTTTCCAGCTCTGAACAGTCTTGATGGTGCGAGCACACAAACTACTTTCATACACAGTCAACAACATGCTTTGCCTTTGTTCAATCATTCCATATGACTATGTCCATGCTCTTGGAATGATCGGCCACTATCCGATGTGCCTTTTTTACTACCGACCTCCTGTGTTGTATGATCAGCATTGATCGTTAGATAGAAAAACATTAAAAAAACATTTTTGAAGCAAACAATATAAAATCTAAGTAGCTAACTACTATCAGATTATAGTTTCGAATGGCAAGGAGATCCAATGACCACATATTAACAAAAATAGTTGCAGTGTCTTGCGTAGTGTACAGGGTGTACACCAGATTCATGATTTTGAGTGCAAGTCTTTCATGAATTGTGCCCCTCTTGTCAGCTGCCTCGTGCTGTGCACAAAATTAATGGTTGTCACTTTGGTTCATCGCGCAGAAATTGTGACACAGACAAACTGTGGTGCAAGCCAGACAGAAAGTGTCGCACAGCTCCGACTAAGCAGTATACAGCCCCTTTAGGTGCCACATTTTCTGTCCTGTGTCAGCAAGAGCAGCTGCGACAAAAAACTCGGTGCAGACCACCTTTATATAATACATGTAAACAAGCAGAATGCATGTTACTCTCTACGGCAATCAAGATCAGCAACACTCAAAACAAAACTGGTTGCAAACATTTAATAAATGTTGGCCAATGTGTATAATCATGGGTGCACAGAATAGACGCTTACTCCTACAACATCACTTATTTTCAAAAAATAAATGAACGGAACCGACGGGGTGTTTAAACTAATATGCGATTCAACAGATGCTTTTAAAACAACCCAAAAGCAACTTATCAGTATTAAGCCTCCATGAGGAAGTATTGATTAGAAGTGGTGAGATCCCGACTTCAATTGCAATTGGTTCTGCTCAGACATTTTCTTATGATCTCCCCCCAAGTGTTTATATTTATCCTTTTTCACATTTACTTAAGCATCAATCAACTTAACCCAAAACATACTGGTAGGTTATTATTAGATGGTGAGCCCCATTGGACAAATTGAAGCAAGTTTTGTCAAGCGAGGCGCGCCCGCGTAATCTGGTGCAACCATACAATAAGAATTATTATTATTATATCCTGACAACAACAAGTAGCTGTTCTTTCAAATCGCTATGTTTCAGGCAAAGCATAGCGCACAAGCTGACGAAACAGGCCAATGCTTCAACGCAGCTCAACCACATTATAAACTAACATGCTTGTGCAGCGCTGCGTAACTGTGTGCGCTATATAAATAACTAAAGAATTATTATTATTATTAACTAAGACATATTATTTAGTACTAGATCAATAGAAGCACTTGCTATTTTTATTTTAGGTTTTTAGTGGTTTTAAAAGATCCCCCCCAGAATATTACTTACATATGTGTAACTTTGGGGGAAATCTTTGTAGTTCACCTGCAGTAATGGAAAATGTACACTGCTGCTGTCACTGCCGTGTAAGTTGATGGCACTGTTCAGGGGGAAAGAACTGGGGGTGAGGGGGGGACAGAGCTCATCAGTAACCTGCATCTGATTGGCTGAGGCTGTCTGTCAGCCAACCACATTATAAATCGTGCCAAGTAAACTAAGTATAAAAAATTTATATATTAAGTGCCCTGACACTAATAGGGGTCCGCTGACCCCATTCCTATGTATGGGAGCACTTTTTAAATTGCAATTTATCCCAACCGCATGCATCTACCATGCATGGGTTTATGGGAGCGGCAATTCAGTCAGCGCTACCTGACGGTCCGCGACAATTACTGTGCATGCACGTTTTAGTGAGCGACTGAAACTTTCGCGCTCCCAAGTTACCGCACATGCGCGAAAAACTTTGTCTGTGGAGCGGCGTCGTGGTGGCTCTATGGACGGAGCGCGGTTCCGTCCGCTTACATAGGTAATTTTATAGCAGCGGGCGGGCCTTAACCGGCGGCGGTACGCGTGCCACAGAAACGGCTCCGCGTCGTCTGTGGCACGCGTGCCATAGGTTTGCCACGTCTGCTACTATAAGCATAACATCACATGTATTTAGGAGTAAAAGGCATCTAGACCCTTCTTGAAGCTCTCGCTGTCCCTGCTGTGACCAGCGCCTGAGGCAGGCTATCCACAGATTGACAGTTCTCATAGTAAAAAAGGCTCGTCGCCTCCGGTGATTAAACCTTGGTTCTCTAAACGGAGGACAGTGCCCCCTCGTCTTTTGATTTGATTATATCTGGAACAATTTACCCACATCATATTTTTTATGGACAATTCATATTTATATAAATTATCTCAGTCCCATCGCAATCGTCTCTTTTCCAGACTAATAAATCTAGTTGTTTTAATCTTTCTAACTAAGACTCTCCCTACCCCTTATCTTGTGGCTCTACGTTGAACCCTTTCCAGCTCCAGGCATCCTTTTTATGGACCCGGTGCCCAGAAAGGACAGCATATTCCAGGTGTGGCCGAACCGAAACATATAGTCCCATCACGAGAGTCATTCCACTTTGATACATGACATGATCCTACTAGCTTTAGAGGCGGCTGATTGAACATGCATGCTGTTATTCAATTTATGATCTACTAGTACCCCCAGGTCCTTCTCAACAAGGGACTCTCCCCAGATTTACTCCCCCAGGACATATTTTGCTTATTTTGGTTATTGGCCCCCAGGTGCATAACATTACATTTATCCACATAAACCTCATTTGCCAAGTGGATGACCAAACATTCAGTTTGTCCAAGTCACCCTGCAGCCTATGAACATCCTCCATAGACTGTATTACAACACAGTTTGGTGTCATCTGCAAAAATAGACAAAGTGCTATTAATTCCTACCTCTATATCATTATAACTAATAAATAGTGAGGGCCAGCACAGAACCCTGAGGTACACCACTCATAACTGGGGACCATCCGAGTAGGAATCATGACCACAACTCTCTGGATACAGATCCTTCAGCCAGTTTTCAATCCAATGCAAATGATTTATGCCAAACCAATAGCCCTAATTTACCCATCAGGCGTCTATGAGGGACAGTGTCAAATGCCTTTGCAAAGTCCAAGAACACAATATCCACAGCGCTCCTCCCCAGACACCTGCAACTCACCTCTTCATAGAGAAGCAGATAAGGTTAGTTTGACAACTGTCTATTCTTAGTAAACCCATGCTGGTTATCACTATTATTCTATTTGATGTCACATACTCCAGTATGTAGTTTTTAACTAACCCTTCCAACACTTTCCCCACAATGGAAGTTAAGCTTACAGGATGTAATTGCCTGGCGAAGTTCTAGAGCCCTTTTATATATTGGCACCACATTTGCCTTGCGCCAGTCACTTGGCACCACACCAGACATTACGGAATCCTGAAGATTTTACACAGTGGTACAGCAATAACAGAAACTGAGTCTTTAAGAATCTGGGGTGTAACCCATCTGGTCCAGGAGCTTTGTACACATCGATTTTATTTAGCTTGATTGGATAATGCCTACATTCAGCCAGTCTACTATATTACAGGGTGCATGACCCGCACTGGCACCACCCAAGTCAGAAGTTCTCTCTTCTATTGTATAAACGGAGCTAAAAAACATTTAGATCTCCGCCTTCTCCTGGTCTCCAGTCACCGATGCCCCATTTCATAAAAAGGGGTCCAACCTGTTGTGACCCATTTTTTTTTGCATTGATATAACTAAAAATTTCTAGATCTCTTGAGTCTGTTTTACTATCTTTAGCCACCTGTCTTTCATTTTGTATTTTGGCTGATTGATTTCCTTTTTACAGTTTTGGTAAATTTTTTGTAAGTATTGAAAGCCCTCAGGTGACCCGTCAGATTTATAATTTTTAAATGCCCTCTTTTTCTCATTAATGCCCTTTTAACTGTAGCGTAGCCACGAGGGGTTGTAACTAGCCGTCTATACTGTTTACCTATTGGAATAAATTTAGAAGTATAAAAAACCCAGGAAGATTAGACTTCTCCCATTTAACATTAGTATCACCAGTGACAGATCTGATCCCAGTCTATATCCTGTATTGCAGCCCTGAATTTTTGGAAATTAGCCCTCTTAAAATTCATAAGTTCGATTTCCCACTGTTTCTGCTTTTAAAGTTTAAGAGGAAAATAATTATATCATGATCGCTGTTCCCAAGGGTTCCCGAGTACTGACATTTTGGACATCTCCGCATTGTTAGAAATCACAAGGTCCAACAATGCGTCACCTCTTGTGGGATCTTCTACAGCTGACAATAAAATTATCCTGCAGAATGTTCTAAAAATGCCCCTTCACAAGATGAAGACGACGTGACCCAATTTATATTTGGAAAGTTAAAGTCTTCATTATCACTACAGTCCCCTCCTGTTGCAGCCCGCTCCATCTGTTTATATAGGTGACCCTCTATTCCTCAGAGATGTTAGGGGGTCTATAATAAAACACCAAAATAATTTTCTCAAAGCTTCTTGGCTTTGATTTCAACCCACAAAGTTTCAGCTCCTCACACTCTGAGACTTTGACTCATTCACAATCGCTTTAAGTCTCTTCTGACATACAGACATACACCACCTCCCCTCCTATTTGCCCTGTCTTTCCGAAAGAGTGTAAAACCGTGAATATTAACACCAATCAATGCGACATGCATCAAGCCATGTCCTTGCTACCACCAACACATCTAACTGTTCCTCTAATATCAGAGCCTGAGCTCGCCCATTTTGCCTGAGATACTTCTGGCATTTGTGAACATACATTTAATTTTCAACGTTATTTATCTGATTTACAGTAATTTTACTGGCACATGTAATCCTCACCACCGTTCTGTAACTTGTGGATCTCCTTATCCACTGGCCTTAGGCCCCATCACACGCCACATCACCACCACCCAACATACCCTGCCCCCTCTCTGACCTGTCTACCCCTTCAGTGTTTCCTTTTCCTCCTCCCCCAATCCTAGTTTAAATACTCCGCCACCCTGCTAGGATTCCTCTCCCCCAGCACAGCAGCCCCCCCTTCCATTTAGGTGCAAGTTATCTGCGGAAAACAGTTGCACCCCAGTGAAAAGTCAGCCCAATGCTCTAGAGACCCAAATCCCTCTGCTCTACACCAGGATCTGAGCCATGCATTTAACTCCCTGAGCTCTGTAAAAAAAATATGAAGGCAGAAAATAATGGATGCTGTAAGAAATATTGTCAAGAAAATCCATTACATGATAAGTAGAATGTAAATTCTCTTAATGATTATGATGGAACACTACTCATGATGTCGTTGAGCGGATATGTGGGGACTCATGGGCTGAGATTATCCATATAAGGTAGGGTGTTTGCTGCATAATGTGGACTGATCTTCGGATGTTAACTGTTTAAATGCTTGTGACCCACCCATATTGGCTTAGATTGTAGCACCCTCTGGTGAGGTCATTTGATGGGAGTCTCTCATATATATATATATATCCCAGGCCTGTCACTTAACTTTGTCAACTTATCTGTTATTATCTGCCTAAAAGTTTAAATCCCCCCACTGTTCCCAAGAACACAAAAGTAAATACTGAATATTAAAAACATCACTCACATTCCCTGGCCGCGTCTATGCATCAGGTTTCCAGGTGGTGCTGCAACGGCGTCGGAAGCAGAGCGAACCAAGTAAAAATGGAGATAGCCGGAGCACTTGTATGTTAAAATCCAAAATCGACGGGATGTGTACGTAAATGTCCCCATTGGTCCATGTGGAATGCACTCTTAGGTACTGAGCTAGAAAGGCTTTCTTTTTAATGTTTGAACCACTCTTTAAATGGGTTGGCCAAAAATAATAAGAACAAATCGACTGTATCTATATGCATAGCTCCTCACATCTGGAGTAAGGTCTGTTGCTCCATCAGATCTGTTACATGGAGGATTCCTTAGATACCCATGCCTCTCTCAATTTAAGAAAATGAAAAGAGGGGGAGGACATCATCGGTAACTTACAGAGAGGCGGAAGATGTGATTGGAACACTGTGTGAAGGTGGTGAGACTCGGAGACGGGGAGTAAATTTTTTTTTGTTGGATAGTGTAACAGAACAAGGCACAGGGACAGGTGTGAGAAGAGATAGGACTCTGAAGTTTTCAATAAGCTGAGGAAAATATATGTGTTAAATGGGACTTGGGGAAGGGAATTAATTTTTCTCAGCTAAGGGTGCCTTCACACGCGGTATGCCCGTCCTCTCTAGAAAACAGCGGCGCAAGACGCTGCACAAACAGAAAGATAGAGCATGCCGTGTCGCTATTGCAGTCTATGGGGACGTACATGCGGTCGCATGTATGTCCCGCAGGCGGCCATGGAATATGCCCTAAAGGAGAGAAAGAATTGAGAGGGGTGGTTCTGTATGGAAGATGTGGGTGGACCCTGTGAATGCTGGTTTTAGTGGCATTAGGCAGTGGAAGTAGACAGGACTCTGTGGAAGTAGACAGTAGGGCGCAGTAGGTTAAATTTTAAAATTTTATTTCCAAAACCCCTTGAGAATGTTTGTTAAGCTAGGATTTAAGATGCTCTCTTTTATTGTGCATTGGCTGTTTTCAAATTATTAATTATTGCATGTGTGCATGGTCGCAGGAATGAATCAGACCACCACTGATACAAGACATGCTCATGCCATTGCCTGGGGCAGATCCGCACTGCGCAAGAAGCTTTATTGTTCTATCAGTCTATATAGAAAAATAGGAAAGAAGCAGAAGAGGAGGAGGAGAATACTAATCAGAAACACATCAGGTTCCCAGATCTTGATTGGAGAGTTTCGCTGCTGTCGCATGTTCACGTCACGCTACATTCCTTTAGCTTCGAATTTTGGGTACGATCCACGATGCCAGCGCCATCTTAAAATGTATTCTCTGTTACAATGCTTGTAGGAAAATAAGTAGAAATGACAGGATTTGATCTATGTTCAATCAACGTTTATTGGTGAAAAAAGGTAACAATTGCGAACAGAATTTCAAGGCAGGAAGGGTGGTCTCGCAGGACCCAGCATTAATATACATACAACATCATGTATACCAGTGACGTAGCAGCAGACTGTGGAATTATACTGAGGTATAGATCGTAAAGTTACCGGCTGCGGGGGTCCGCCCATCATTTCAATGATAGAACAAGACAAAAATACGAACAGGGGGTAGAAGCAGTACAAGACATATACGAGAAGGGAATAACTGGGCGGGGAAAGGGGGCGGGGTCTGGGGTTAGGGATGGCTTCTGTGTCATTGTTTTGGCTATACACTACAAGCGTATCGCCTATTTTGCAATGCAAGGGTCCTGAAAGGTTTCAATTCACGTAGAGACCTATTATTTCAAGCAAGAGATCATGGAAGGCCGGGGTTAGTTGGAATTCCTCCAAAGGGTCCACACAGTGGCTGTCTTACTCGGATCGGGCATGTCCTTGGCCACCACTCCTTGCCACCGGAGGGAAGTGGCGAAGGAGTCCTTTTTGTGGAGGAGATGGTGCCCGGTAGCACGGAAGGAGGGCAACCTGTGGGCTAAATTGTATAGTCTTACCAGACACTCTGCTATAGGTGTTCAAACACCATCCGCCAGAAGTCCTGTATTAAGAGCAGCTCCACCATATGTGAAGAAGGCTCCCACCACCGCACCCTCCAGCAGAGCTCAGAGGACCTCAGGGTAGATCCTATGGAGCGTGAGGGGGCACCTGTACCAGAGTGATAAGATTTTATAGTTCTTCTCCTGAGCGCTGCAGGGCAGAGGGAGTTTATGGTAGAATAAAAAAGCTTTGTCCCCTTTCTGCTTCCGTGAGTGTGGTTTGATAGGGTGTTCTCCCACGCTGCGACACAACCCTGGGTTCCCCTGGGAGGACTCATCGAGCAGTATAGCATATAGCATATAGACAAGACGTGGGTTGGGGGTGATACAGGTCTAAGTAGTGCCTCAACCCGGTTAGGGATGCTCGAAAACTAGAGTCTGTGTCCGGGGCTCTAGCGTTGGTACTCCAGCCAGGATAGTGGAATGTCTGGGTTGGAGGCTCTCAAAGAGTCCCAGGAGGGCAGGGTATATCCAGACAACTACCTGTCCCATACTAATATATAGCTCCCGCATCCCAACACAGGAATCCTCCCTCTCCCTCTCCTCTGGGGGAGGAACGCTGGATTGTTAAATAGGGGAGTGCGGGGGACCTGTAGTCTAACTAGGGTTTCCCGAAAGCCAGTCTGTTCCATTCTCGGAGGAAGTATGGGGAAAGAGAGAGTATGTGAAGCTCCCTTGCGTTGGGTCTCCGGGGCCGCCGTATCCATGGAATTGTGCGCAAGTGGGGGGAGTGAGGTCTATTTCCCAGACAGACACCCATTGCTTGGTTGCTCTATGATAATGCCAGTCTACTATGCGCAAGAGCAACGATGCGGAGTGGTAAGTTTTGGGGTCAGGAAGACCCACTCCACCCACAATTTTGGGTGTAGCCAGTGTGGCATGCTGATCTGCTTGTCCCCCCCCCCCCCCCCCCCCCCCCCCAAATCTCCGGAAAGACGCTTTGAGGCTTGTAAAGAATGAGCGGGGGGCGTATCGGTAGGGTTAGGACATTGATCCGGCCGAACCAAGATAGCTACTGTACGCTATTTGGCCAGGTCCCGTAATGTGCAATCCAGGAGGGTTTTATAGTTAGGTTGTAGAGGCGCGAAGGTCAGCTGGGATGTCAATTCCTAAGTAGCGAATATGAGATATCTGCCACTTGAATGGAAATTGGGATGCTAGGTGGGATATCTTCACTCTCAGGGAGGGAGATGTTCAGGGCTTTGATTTCGATAGATTAACTTGAAGTTGCTAAGGAGGCCAAAGTGGGAAAACTCTGCCAAGATGGACGGGAGGGAGACCCGGGCTGTGACATACAAGAGCAGATCATCGCATAGATGGCGGTCTGTATTGTTTAGATCCAACCTGGAGACCGTGCACACTGGGGTTGCACGAAGCGCCACTGCTAGGTGTTCCATGATAATAATATACAATAGTGGGGAGAGGGGGCAGCCCTGGTGGGTTCCGTTCTTAATCGAGAACGGTTTGGAGGAGGTTCCATTTATTTTTTACTTGAGCCGTGGGAGCTGAATATAGGACTTTAATCATACTCAGAGCAATTGGGTGGGGCCCTAGGTTTCTAAGGCCGCCCAGAGGAAACCCCAGTGCACACGGTCTCGAACGCTTTTTCCTCGTCTACTGACAACAGGCATACGGGTTGTTTGGCAGTCTTAGCCCGGGATATCAGCGCAAGGTCTTATTGGTGTTATCCCGGGCCTCCCTCCCACGGAGGAAACCACCTGGTTTTGTGTATGATGGAGGGAAGAATGGTCCCTAGACGGTTAGCCAGGAGTTTTGAGTAGAACTTTACATCTACATTGATCAATGATATGGGGCGATAGTTAGCACACACTGTATGATCTTTTCCTGGCTTGGGGATAACTGAGATATTAGCCTTAAGGGATTGGCATGTAAAGGGAGTGCGCAAGAGATCCCATTGAAGACCCTGGTAAGGAAGGGGACCAGTTCTTGTCTAAGGGTTTTAAAAACCGGGGGTAAATCCGTTGGGACCCGGGGATTTCCTGGCGGGGTCAGTTTTATTACCTTGAGAGCTCCTGCTCAGTAATGTCCTCCTCAAGAGCCCCCTATCCTCATCACCCAGGCTAGGGAGGGCCGTGTCCATAATGTATGTGTTAATTTTGTCCTGGAGTTGTTTCGGGGTCATATCTTTATACTGGCCCTCGATGTTGTAAGTTCCTGGTAATAGGAGTGGAATACATCAGAGATTGGGAGGGGTTGTGAGCCACTCGCCCCTCCCTATCCTGTACTTAGGGATAAAGGTGGTAGCTGACCTAGGGTGGAGGAGCCTCGCTAGGGGACCGCCACACTTGTTAGAGTGTTCATAAAAAATATTTTATTCCTGTCCCTGTACCTTAGGTGTTTTTGGTCAAGTATGTTTCGTAGTTTCTCCCTAGTATAAGCAGCTTGTTCAGGACTGCCTGTGAGCCACCTGCCTTGTGGGCTGTCTCTAGCACTGGATTTTACCGAGCAAGTCCTGAATTTTGGCGTCTCTCTCGCTTTAAGCGTGCTCCGTGTACTCACCCGGATCGCTCCCTTTAGGATTTCCCATTGGAGGGGGGGTGTGATCGTCTACATGGGTGTCGAGGATATTAGCAATGCACTGCTTAACCCCTGTCATACAAACTGCGTCCTTAAGTAAGTTGTCGTTTAAACCGCCAAGCCCATAGGGTAGAGTATGGGCCAGGTACATTCAAGGTTATAGAGATCGGAGCGTGGTCAGACCACAGGGCTGGGGCAATGGCTGCTGTGGGTTGCCATCCCAACGCATAATGGCTCAACCAGAACATGGTCGATTCGACTGTACGACTGGTGTGCCGGGGAAAATATGAATAGTCCCGGCCCTGTGGGTTGAGGATACGCCAAACGTCCACCAGCTGTGAGTCGTGCAAGGCCCTTTTGTAGGGAGCGGCATCTGAGCGGGGGTCCATTATGTAGTTTAAGTCACCCCCAAGATAGTCACCTCCCTCTGCAAAGTCCTGCAGCTTGGTCAGGATTGATTACACACACAATCTCATCTGCCCTTTGTTGGGGAGATAAAGAGAGGCCAGGGTAATCGGGTGTCCCCACAGTCTCACCTTAAGAAAAAGATAACGGCCCTCAGGGTCAGTTATTGAATCTAGTACCTGATGAGCCAGTCTCCTGTGAATCGCAATAGAGACCCCTCTGGATTTGGCAGGGTGCACCAGATTCATGATTTGTAGTGCACGGTCTTCATGAATTTGGTGCACTCTGCACTGCTCGGGAAGTGTGCACAAAATTAATGGTGCACTTTGTTCATGCGGCAGAATTGTGACACAGACAACTGTGGTGCAAGCCAGACAGAAATGGGTCGCACAGTCCGACTAAGCAGTAACAGCCCCTTTAGGTGCACATTTTTCTGTCCTGTCAGCACAGAGCAGCTGCGACACAAAACTGGTGCAGACACTTTATAAATACATGTACAAGCAGATTGCATGTTACTTCTACTGCAAAGTCAGACACAAAACTGGTGCAAACATTTTAATAAATGTGGGCCAATGCGTATAATACAGTGGGTGCACAGATGACCGCTACCACAACACTTATTTTAAAAAATGCAACAGGGGGTCTTATGCGATCACAGATGCTTTTACACCAAAATGCACGTTATCAGTATTAAGCTCCATGAGGAAGATTTATTAGAAGTGGTTGAGATCCGAACTTGCAATTGCAATTGGTTCTGCTCAGACATTTCTGATAAATCTCCCCCAAGTGCTTTTTTACACGTAACTCCAAAACATACTGGTAGGATTATTAGATTGTGAGCCCCATTGGGACAAATTTGACAAGTTTTGTGCAGCGCCGCGTAATCTGTGTGCGCCATATAAATAAAGAATTATTATTATTATATTACACACGTAGCTTGTTTCAAATCGCATTCGTTTCAGGCAAAACGCAAGTGCGAACAGGCCAAGCTCAACGCAAGTCAACCACATTATGTAAACTAACATGCTTGTGCAGCGCTGCGTAATCTGTGTGCGCTATATAAATAAAGAATTATTATTATTATTAAACTAAGACTACATGTAGAGACTGCTATTTTAGTGGTTTAAATGATCCCCCAGAAATATTACTTACATATGTGTAACTTTGTGGGGAACTTTGTAGTTAACACTGACAGTACACTGCTGCTGTCACCTGCTCGTGTAAAGTTGTGCACTGTTCAGGGGAAAGAATGGGGGGGAGGGGGGGACAGAGCTCATAGTAAACCTGCATCTGATTGGCTGAGGCTGTGCTGTCAGCCAACCAGCATTATAAATCGTGCCAAGTAAACTAAAGTATAAAAAATATTTATTAATGTGCCCTGACACTAATAGGGGTCCGCTGACCCCCATCCTATGTAGTGGGAGCACTTTTAAAATTGCCTTCTCCCAACCGCATGCATCTACCATGCATGGGTTCTATGGGAGCGGCAATTCAGTCAGCGCTCCCTGACGGTCCGCGACAATTACTGCGCATGCGCGGTTTCTATGGGAGCGACTGAAACTTTCAGCGCTTCCCAAGTTACCGCGCATGCGCGAAAACTTTGTCTGTGGAGCGGCGCGTGCGGTCTATGGAGCGGCGCGGTTCCGCCGCTTACATAGGTAAATTTTATAGGCAGCGGGCAGCGGCTTACCGGCGGCGGTACGCGTGCCACCAGAAACGGCTCCGCGTGCCGTCTGTGGCACGCGTGCCATAGGTTCGCCATCGCTGCTATAGAAGGTAGGATAGAAGTTGTCAGACTAACCTCATCTGCTTCTATGAAGAGGTGAGCAGGTGCCTGGATGGAGGAGTTGCTATTGATATTGTGTTCTTGGACCTTGCAAAGGCATTTGACACTGTCCCTCATAGACGCCTGATGGGTAAAATAAGGTCTAGTGGGTTGGAAGAAATCCTTTGCAATTGGATTGAAAACTGACTGAAGCATTGCATCCAGAGAGTTGTGGTCAATGATTCCTACTCGGAATGGTCACCAGTTATGAGTGGTGGGCCCTAGATCCTATGGAGCGTGAGGGGGCACCTGTACCAGAGTGATAAGATTTTATAGTTCTTCTCCTGAGCGCTGCAGGGCAGAGGGAGTTTATGGTAGAATAAAAAAGCTTTGTCCCATTCTGCTTCCGTGAGTGTGGTTGATAGGTGTGTCTCCCACGCTGACACAAACCCTGGGTTCCCCTGGGAGGACTCATCGAGCAGTATAGCATATAGCATATAGACAAGACGTGGGTTGGGGGTGATACAGGTCTAAGTAGTGCCTCAAACCCGGTTAGGGATGCTCGAAAACTAGAGTCTGTGTCCGGGGCTAGCTGTTGGTACTCCAGCCAGGATAGTGGAATGTCTGGGTTGGAGGCTCTCAAAGAGTCCCAGGAGGGCAGGGTATCTCCAGACACTACCTGTCCCATACTAATATATATGCTCCCGCCTCCCAACACAGGAATCTCCCTCTCCCCATCCTTGGGGGAGGAACGCTGGATTGTTAAATAGGGGAGTGCGGGGGACCTGTAGTCTAACTAGGGTTTCCCGAGAAGCCAGTCTGTTCCATTCTCGGAGGAAGTATGGGGAAAAGAGAGAGTATGTGAAGCTCCCTTGCCGTTGGGCCGGCCGTATCCATGGAATTGTGCGCAAGTGGGGGTGAGTGAGGTCTATTTCCAGAGACACCCATTGCTTGGTTGCTCTATGATAATGCCAGTCTACTATGCGCAAGAGCAACGATGCGGAGTGGTAAAGTTTGGGGTCAGGAAGACCCACTCCACCCACAATTTTGGGTGTAGCCAGTGTGGCATAGCTGATCCTGCTTGTCCGCCCCCCCACCACCAATCCCCGGGAAGCCCCCTTTGGGGCTTGTAAAAAATGAGCCCGGGGGGCGTATCGGTAGGGTTCAGGACATTGATCCGGCCGAACCAAGATAGACTACTGCTACGCTATTTGGCCAGGTCCCGTAATGTGCAATCCAGGAGGGTTTTATAGTTAAGGTTGTAGAGGCGCGAAAGGTCAGCTGGGATGTCAATTCCTAAGTAGCGAATATGAGATATCTGCCACTTGAATGGAAATTGGGATGCTAGGTGGGATATTTCACTCTCAGGGAGGGAGATGTTCAGGGCTTCTGATTTCGATAGATTAACCTTGAAGTTGCTAAGGAGGCCAAAGTGGGAAAACTCTGCCAAGATGGACGGGAGGGAGACCCGGGGCTGTGACACATACAAGAGCAGATCATCCGCATAGATGGCGGTCTTGTATTGTTTAGATCCAACCTGGAGACCGTGCACACTGGGGTTGCCACGAAGCGCCACTGCTAGGTGTTCCATGATAATAATATACAATAGTGGGGAGAGGGGGCAGCCCTGGTGGGTTCCGTTCTTAATCGAGAATGGCTTGGAGGAGGTTCCATTTATTCTTACTTGAGCCGTGGGAGCTGAATATAGGACTTTAATCATACTCAGAGCAAATTGGGGTGGGCCCTATGTTTCTAAGGCCGCCCAGAGGAAACCCCAGTGCACACGGTCGAACGCTTTTTCCTCGTCTACTGACAACAGGCATAGCGGTTGTTTGGCAGTCTTAGCCCGGGATATCAGCAGCAAGGTCTTATTGGTGTTATCCCGGGCCTCCCTCCCACGGAGGAAGACCACCTGGTCTTTGTGTATGATGGAGGGAAGAATGGTCCCTAGACGGTTAGCCAGGAGTTTTGAGTAGAACTTTACATCTACATTGATCAATGATATGGGGCGATAGTTAGCACACACTGTATGATCTTTTCCTGGCTTGGGGATAACTGAGATATTAGCCTTAAGGGATTGGCATGTAAAGGGAGTGCGCAATGAGATCCCATTGAAGACCCTGGTAAGGAAGGGGACCAGTTCTTGTCTAAGGGTTTTATAAAACCTGGGGGTAAATCCGTTGGGACCCGGGGATTTCCTGGCCGGGGTCAGTTTTATTACCTCTGAGAGCTCCTGCTCAGTAATGTCCTCCTCAAGAGCCCCCCTATCCTCATCACCCAGGCTAGGGAGGGCCGTGTCCGTAATGTATGTGTTAATTTTGTCCTGGAGTTGTTTCGGGGTCATATCTTTATACTGGCCCTCGATGTTGTAAAGTTCCTGGTAATAGGAGTGGAATACATCAGAGATTGTGGAGGGGTTGTGAGCCACTCGCCCCTCCCTATCCTGTACTTTAGGGATAAAGGTGGTAGCTGACCTAGGGTGTAGGAGCCTCGCTAGGGGACCGCCACACTTGTTAGAGTGTTCATAAAAAATATTTTATTCCTGTCCCTGTACCTTAGGTGTTTTTGGTCAAGTATGTTTCGTAGTTTCTCCCTAGTATTAAGCAGCTTGTTCAGGACTGCCTGTGAGCCACCTGCCTTGTGGGCTGTCTCTAGCACCTGGATTTTACCGAGCAAGTCCTGAATTTTGGCGTCTTTCTCTCGCTTTAAGCGTACTCCGTGTACTCACCCCGAATCGCTCCCTTTAGGATTTCCCATTGGGAGGGGGGTGTGATCGTCTACATGGGTGTCGAGGATATTAGCAATGCACTGCTTAAACCCTGTCATACAAACTGCGTCCTTAAGTAAGTTGTCGTTTAACCGCCAAGCCCATAGGGTAGAGTATGGGCCAGGTACATTCAAGGTTATAGAGATCGGAGCGTGGTCAGACCACAGGGCTGGGGCAATGGCTGCTGTGGGTTGCCATCCCAACGCATAATGGCTCAACCAGAACATGTCGATTCGACTGTACGACTGGTGTGCCGGGGAAAAATATGAATAGTCCCGGCCCTGTGGGTTGAGGATACGCCAAACGTCCACCAGCTGTGAGTCGTGCAAGGCTCTTTTGTAGGGAGCGCATCTGAGTGGGGGCCACGGGGGGTCTAGGAGTGGGTCCATTATGAAGTTTAAGTCACCCCCAAGAATAGTCACTCCCTCTGCAAAGTCCTGCAGCTTGGTCAGGATTGATCTACACATCACAATCTGCCCTTTGTTGGGGAGATAAAGAGAGGCCAGGGTAATCAGGTGTCCCCACAGTCTCACTTTAAGAAAAAGATAACGGCCCTCAGGGTCAGTTATTGAATCTAGTACCTGTAAAGGTTGTGGAAACTCAGTAAAAAAACATGAGGTGGAAGCCATCATGAACAATCGGTGAGATGTGGATAGTTCCCGCCCTTTTTCATGCCATATTAAACAGACCTGATTCCTCCAAGCAAGCTACAAAATCGACATCCAGGACCCGTTCCCGCTCAGCCACGGACATGGTATACATAAGCAGACAATTATACTGTGCCTGAACCTCATCAAGAAGTGCCTTGAAATTGTTCGAAAATTCAGAGGGAGCACGAGCCATAATGAAATTACCATTTTTGTGACATCTTTGCGATATCTGCAAATTTCTCGCTGCTTTCACTTGCACCTAGAGCTGCCTGAGTGTATTATACAATGAAAACTGAATGACTTCATGTTTGGTTTCTTGTAACAAAACAACTGTATGAACCCAGACAGAAGTTGTCCCAACCCCATACGAAGGTGCCCCAATCACTAGTATGGAAACCACTTTCAGGGCGTTATGCTTGGACGTAAAAAAACCTCATACTGCGTGGTTGTAAATATCTATCCTTGCGTTCTTTAGGGCAAATACGGCCAGTTTCACCAGGCTCTTTAGTATCTCTATGTTGCACCAACAGGACATAACGTAAAAGATGGCTAGCCTTGCGTGCTATTAATATTCCGTGACTCTCATTCCAGCACATGGAGTAGCAGGCTGCCTTTGTAGGTCAGTGGTGAGCTGCTGACTAACATCATGCAATGCCTGGACTCGAGCTTCACAGTATTCTACTGAGTGGCATCTAAGAGATACGCTGACTGATTTATCCTTGTTTTGAAAAATCAGAAAAAAGGAATTACTCCCAGACACAAGGCTTCTTTGCCAGGCGCCATGAAACAAAAAGTATTAATTGGTTCTCAAACGGGTCAATTACTTAGAACACTGAAGCTGAAAAGGACTGGGCGTATTGGTGGATGGTAACTTAATTTTAGTTGCCAGGCAGGCGGATGCTGCTAAAGACAAATAAAATAAGGGATGTATAAAGAGAGGAATAGATTAAGGATAAAGGACATAGTTTTGCCCTTTATACCCAAATCCCTGGAAGACCAGCACATGAATATTGTGTACAGTTTTGGGCACCAGTGTATAAAAAAGGATATAATAGAAAGCTGGAACGGGTGCAGAGCGAGCAACCAGGATTATTAGGGAATGGGGGGATTAGAATACACTGACAGATTACAAAAATTTTGGGATATTCAGTTAGAAAAAAGACGGATGAGGGCGAGACCTCATTACAATGTACAAAACCTGACGGAAGTACAAGGATCTCTCCAAAGATATTTTTTAACCTAGGCCTGTGACCAGGACAAGGGGCATTCCCTACGCCTAGAGGAGAGGCGATTCTACCATCACCATAAGACAAAGGTTCTTATGGAAGGAGCAGTGAGACTATGGAACTCCTGCCGACAGGAGGGTTGTTAGCCGACTCTATGTACATGTTCAAGAGAGGCCTGGAGAACTTCTGGAGAGAAAAAAATATCAGGGTTATGGAATAAACATTTATTTACTTCTGAGGTGGACTTGATGGACTTGCGTCTCCTTCCCGCCTTATATACTATGAATGATGACTCCCATCTGAGAGGGGCTTCAATGTTTAGCTAGACACAGACGACATTTTAAAACGGCTTGCAGCGCAGATAATTTGTTTTTTGAAAGATGTTAGTAAACACTCAGATGATGGAGGAGTGGTTTCCTTAATTGCCTTCGAAGAACCTTTTTCTCTCCTTTACCCTTTTTTCTCTCCTGTTCCTTTCCTCATTAGTTTCCCTTCGCCTCAAACGTCTAGTTTTAGGTGGTGTTTCAAGTTTCCAGTCTGACCAATGATGGTGGCGGCACACACACTATCTTTCATTACACAGTCAACATAAGTGCTTGCCTTTGTTCATCATTCCATATGACTACTGTCCAGGCTCTTGGAATGATTCGCCACTATCGCGATTTGCCTTTTTTTTTACTACCGCCTCTGTGCTTGTCTGGACTCGATGTCTGAGTTAGAAAACATTAAAAAAACATTTTTGAGGAAGCAAACAATATAAAATCCTAAGTAGCTAACACTATCATATTATAGTTTAGAATGGCAAGGACGATCCAATGGACCACATATTAACAAAAATAGTTGCTGTCTTGCGTAGTGTACCAGGGTGTACAAACCAGATTCATGATTTGTTGAGTGCAACGGTCTTCTGAATTGTGCACGCGCTCTTGCAGCTGCTCGGGACATGTGCAACAAAATTATGGTTGCACTTTGTTCACGCGCAGAAATTGTGACACAGACAAACTGTGGTGCAAGCCAGACGAGAAAGGTTGTCGCACAGCCGTCCGACTGAAGCATACCAGCCCCTTTAGGTGCACATTTCTGTCTGTCAGCACAGAGCAGCTGCGACAAAAACTGGGTGCAGACACTTTATATAATACATGTAAACAAGCATGCATGCATGTTCTACTCTACTTGCAAGTAAATCAGCACTAACCAATACAAAACTGGGGAAACATTTAATAAATGTTGGCGCCAATGTGTATAATACAGTGGGTGCACAGGAATAAAGACGCTTACTACACATCACTTAATTTTTCAAAAAAAATAAATGACAACCGGAGGGGTGCTTAACTTATATGCGATTCACCAGATGCTTTTTACAAACAAACACCAAAATGCAACTTATCAGTATTAAGCTCCATGAGGAAGATTGATTAGAAGTGGTTGAGATCCCGAACTTCAATTGCAATTGGTTCTGCTCAGACATTTTCCTGATAGATCTCCCCCCAAGTGTTATTACTATCCTTTTTACACTTTACTTTAAGCAATACAACTTACCCAAAACATATGGTAGGTTTATTATTAGATGGTGAGCCCCATTTGGACAAATTGAAGCAAGTTTTTGTGCAGGCGGACGCGCTCCCGCGTAATCTGGGTGCACCACTACAATAAAGAAATCATTATTATTATATTCAAACTGACTTACAAAAACACAGTAGCGTGTTTTTCAAATCGCCATTGTTTCAGGGCAAACCATAGCGCAAGTAGCAAACAGGCCAAGGCTTCAACGCAGCTCAACCACATTATTTAAACCTAACATGCTTGTGCAGCGCTGCGTAATCTGTGTGGCTATATAAATAATAAAGAATTATTATTATTATTAATAAGACTTTTATAAACAGCTATTAGAGCACTTGCATATTTTGGTAGTGGTTTTAAAAGATCCCCCCACGAAACATTACTTACATATGTGTAACTTTGTGGGGAAACTCTTTGTAGTTCACCCTGACAGAATGGAAACTTGTACACTGCTGCTGTCACTGCCGTGTAAGTTGATGGCACTGTTCAGGGGGAAAGAACTGGGGGTGAGGGGGGGACAGAGCTCATCAGTAACCTGCATCTGATTGGCTGAGGCTGTCTGTCAGCCAACCACATTATAAATCGTGCCAAGTAAACTAAAGTATAAAAAATTTAGTTATTAAGTGCCCCTGACACTAATAGGGGTCCGCTGACCCCCATTCTATGTAGTGGGAGCACTTTTTAAATTGCATTTACTCCCAACCGCATGCATCTTACCATGCATGGGTTATATGGGAGCGGCAATTCAGTCAGCGCTCCTGACGGTCCGCTGACAATTACTGTGCATGCACTGTTTTAGGGGAGCGAACTGAAACTTTCGCGCTCCCAAGTTACCGCACATGCGCGAAAATTTGTCTGTGGAGCGGCGCGGTGGCTCTATGGAGGAGCGCGGTTCCGTCCGCTTACATAGGTAATTTTATAGCAGCGGGCGGGCGCTTAACCTCGGCGGCGGTACGCGTGCCACAGAAACGGCTCCGCGGTCGTCTGTGGCACGACGTGCCATAGGTTTGCCACGTCTGCTACTATAGCATAACCATCACATGTATTTAGGAGTAAAAAGCATCTAGACCCTTCTTGAAGCTCTCCGCTGTCCCTGCTGTGACCAGCGCCTGAGGCAGCTATCCAACAGATTGACAGTTCTCATAGTAAAAAAGGCCTCGTCGCCTCCGGTGATAAACCTTGGTTTCTCTAAACGGGAGACAGTGCCCCCTCGTCTTTTGATTGATTATATCTGGAACAATTTACCCACATCATATTTTTGTATGGACAATTCATTATTTATATAAATTATCTCAGTCCCCATCGCAATCGTCTCTTTTCCAGACTAATAAATCTAGTTGTTTTAATCTTTCTAACTAAGACTCTCCCTACCCCTTATCTTGTGGCTCTACGTTGAACCCTTTCCAGCTCCAGGCATCCTTTTTATGGACCCGGTGCCCAGAAAGGACAGCATATTCCAGGTGTGGCCGAACCGAAACATATAGTCCCATCACGAGAGTCATTCCACTTTGATACATGACATGATCCTACTAGCTTTAGAGGCGGCTGATTGAACATGCATGCTGTTATTCAATTTATGATCTACTAGTACCCCCAGGTCCTTCTCAACAAGGGACTCTCCCCAGATTTACTCCCCCAGGACATATTTTGCTTATTTTGGTTATTGGCCCCCAGGTGCATAACATTACATTTATCCACATAAACCTCATTTTGCCAAGTGGATGACCAAACATTCAGTTTGTCCAAGTCACCCTGCAGCCTATGAACATCCTCCATAGACTGTATTACAACACAGTTTGGTGTCATCTGCAAAAATAGACAAAGTGCTATTAATTCCTACCTCTATATCATTATAACTAATAAATAGTGAGGGCCAGCACAGAACCCTGAGGTACACCACTCATAACTGGGGACCATCCGAGTAGGAATCATGACCACAACTCTCTGGATACAGATCCTTCAGCCAGTTTTCAATCCAATTGCAAATGATTTATGCCAAACCAATAGCCCTAATTTACCCATCAGGCGTCTATGAGGGACAGTGTCAAATGCCTTTGCAAAGTCCAAGAACACAATATCCACAGCGCTCCTCCCCAGACACCTGCAACTCACCTCTTCATAGAGAAGCAGATAAGGTTAGTTTGACAACTTCTATTCTTAGTAAACCCATGCTGGTTATCACTATTATTCTATTTGATGTCACATACTCCAGTATGTAGTTTTTAACTAACCCTTCCAACACTTTCCCCACAATGGAAGTTAAGCTTACAGGATGTAATTGCCTGGCGAAGTTCTAGAGCCCTTTTATATATTGGCACCACATTTGCCTTGCGCCAGTCACTTGGCACCACACCAGACATTACGGAATCCTGAAGATTTTACACAGTGGTACAGCAATAACAGAAACTGAGTCTTTAAGAATCTGGGGTGTAACCCATCTGGTCCAGGAGCTTTGTACACATCGATTTTATTTAGCTTGATTGGATAATGTACATTCAGCCAGTCTACTATATTACAGGGTGCATGACCCGCACTGGCACCACCCAAGTCAGAAGTTCTCTCTTCTATTGTATAAACGGAGCTAAAAAACATTTAGATTCTCCGCCTTCTCCTGGTCTCCAGTCACCGATGCCCCATTTCATAAAAAGGGGTCCAACCTGTTGTGACCCATTTTTTTTTGCATTGATATAACTAAAAATTTCTAGATCTCTTGAGTCTGTTTTACTATCTTTAGCCACCTGTCTTTCATTTTGTATTTTGGCTGATTGATTTCCTTTTTACAGTTTTGGTAAATTTTTTGTAAGTATTGAAAGCCCTCAGGTGACCCGTCAGATTTATAATTTTTAAATGCCCTCTTTTTCTCATTAATGCCCTTTTAACTGTAGCGTAGCCACGAGGGGTTGTAACTAGCCGTCTATACTGTTTACCTATTGGAATAAATTTAGAAGTATAAAAAACCCAGAAGATTAGACTTCTCCCATTTAACATTAGTATCACCAGTGACAGATCTGATCCCAGTCTATATCCTGTATTGCAGCCCTGAATTTTTGGAAATTAGCCCTCTTAAAATTCATAAGTTCGATTTCCCACTGTTTCTGCTTTTAAAGTTTAAGAGGAAAATAATTATATCATGATCGCTGTTCCCAAGGGTTCCCGAGTACTGACATTTTGGACATCTCCGCATTGTTAGAAATCACAAGGTCCAACAATGCGTCACCTCTTGTGGGATCTTCTACAGCTGACAATAAAATTATCCTGCAGAATGTTCTAAAAATGCTCCCCTTCACAAGATGAAGACGACGGACCCAATTTATATTTGGAAAGTTAAAGTCTTCATTATCACTACAGTCCCCTCCTGTTGCAGCCCGCTCCATCTGTTTATATAGGTGACCCTCTATTCCTCAGAGATGTTAGGGGGTCTATAATAAAACACCAAAATAATTTTCTCAAAGCTTCTTGGCTTTGATTTCAACCCACAAAGTTTCAGCCTCCTCACACTCTGAGACTTTGACTCATTCACAATCGCTTTAAGTCTCTTCTGACATACAGACATACACCACCTCCCCTCCTATTTGCCCTGTCTTTCCGAAAGAGTGTAAAACCGTGAATATTAACACCAATCAATGCGACATGCATCAAGCCATGTCCTTGCTCCACCAACACATCTAACTGTTCCTCTAATATCAGAGCCTGAGCTCGCCCATTTTGCCTGAGATACTTCTGGCATTTGTGAACATACATTTAATTTTCAACGTTATTTATCTGATTTACAGTAATTTTACTGGCACATGTAATCCTCACCACCGTTCTGTAACTTGTGGATCTCCTTATCCACTGGCTTAGGCCCCATCACACGCCACATCACCACCACCCAACATACCCTGCCCCCTCTCTGACCTGTCTACCCCTTCAGTGTCTTCCTTTTCCTCCTCCCCCAATCCTAGTTTAAATACTCCGCCACCCTGCTAGGATTCCTCTCCCCCAGCACAGCAGCCCCCCCTTCCATTTAGGTGCAAGTTATCTGCGGAAAACAGTTGCACCCCAGTGAAAAGTCAGCCCAATGCTCTAGAGACCCAAATCCCTCTGCTCTACACCAGGATCTGAGCCATGCATTTAACTCCCTGAGCTCTGTAAAAAAAATATGAAGGCAGAAAATAGATGGATGCTGTAAGAAATATTGTCAAGAAAATCCATTACATGATAAGTAGAATGTAAATTCTCTTAATGATTATGATGGAACACTACTCATGATGTCGTTGAGCGGATATGTGGGGACTCATGGGCTGAGATTACTCCATATAAGGTAGGGTGTTTGCTGCATAATGTGGACTGATCTTCGGATGTTAACTGTTTAAATGCTTGTGACCCACCCATATTGGCTTAGATTGTAGCACCCTCTGGTGAGGTCATTTGATGGGAGTCTCTCATATATATATATATATCCCAGGCCTGTCACTTAACTTTGTCAATTATCTGTTATTATCTGCCTAAAAGTTTAAATCCCCCCACTGTTCCCAAGAACACAAAAGTAAATACTGAATATTAAAAACATCACTCACATTCCCTGGCCGCGTCTATGCATCAGGTTTCCAGGTGGTGCTGCAACGGCGTCGGAAGCAGAGCGAACCAAGTAAAAATGGAGATAGCCGGAGCACTTGTATGTTAAAATCCAAAATCGACGGGATGTGTACGTAAATGTCCCCATTGGTCCATGTGGAATGCACTCTTAGGTACTGAGCTAGAAAGGCTTTCTTTTTAATGTTTGAACCACTCTTTAAATGGGTTGGCCAAAAATAATAAGAACAAATCGACTGTATCTATATGCATAGCTCCTCACATCTGGAGTAAGGTCTGTTGCTCCATCAGATCTGTTACATGGAGGATTCCTTAGATACCCATGCCTCTCTCAATTTAAGAAAATGAAAAGAGGGGGAGGACATCATCGTAACTTACAGAGAGGCTGGAAGATGTGATTGGAACACGTGTGAAGGTGGTGAGACTCGGAGACGGGGAGTAAATTTTTTTTTGCTTGGATAGTGTAACAGAACAAGGCACAGGGACAGGTGTGAGAAGAGATAGGACTCTGAAGTTTTCAATAAGCTGAGGAAAATATATGTGTTAAATGGGACTTGGGGAAGGGAATTAATTTTTTCTCAGGCTAAGGGTGCCTTCACACGCGGTATGCCCGTCCTCTCTAGAAACAGCGGCGCAACGCTGCACACAACAGAAAGATAGAGCATGCCGTGTCGCTATTGCAGTCTATGGGGACGTACATGCGGTCGCATGTATGTCCCCGCAGCGGCCATGGAATATGCCCTAAAGGAGAGAAAGAATTGAGAGGGGTGGTTCTGTATGGAAGATGTGGGTGGACCCTGTGAATGCTGGTTTTAGTGGCATTAGGCAGTGGAAGTAGACAGGACTCTGTGGAAGTAGACAGTAGGGCGCAGTAGGTTAAATTTTAAAATTTTATTTCCAAAACCCCTTGAGAATGTTTGTTAAGCTAGGATTTAAGATGTCTCTTTTATTGTGCATTGGCTGTTTTCAAATTATTAATTATTGCATGTGTGCATGGTCGCAGGAATGAATCAGACCACCACTGATACAAGACATGCTCATGCCATTGCCTGGGGCAGATCCGCACTGCGCAAGAAGCTTTATTTGTTCTATCAGTCTATATAGAAAAATAGGAAAGAAGCAGAAGAGGAGGAGGAGAATACTAATCAGTAACACATCAGGTTCCCAGATCTTGATTGGAGAGTTTCGCTGCTGTCGCATGTTCACGTCACGCTACATTCCTTTAGCTTCGAATTTTGGGTACGATCCACGATGCCAGCGCCATCTTAAAATGTATTCTCTGTTACAATGCTTGTAGGAAAATAAGTAGAAATGACAGGATTTGATCTATGTTCAATCAACGTTTATTGGTGAAAAAAGGTAACAATTGCGAACAGAATTTCAAGGCAGGAAGGGTGGTCTCGCAGGACCCAGCATTAATATACATACAACATCATGTATACCAGTGACGTAGCAGCAGACTGTGGAATTATACTGAGGTATAGATCGTAAAGTTACCGGCTGCGGGGGTCCGCCCATCATTTCAATGATAGAACAAGACAAAAATACGAACAGGGGGTAGAAGCAGTACAAGACATATACGAGAAGGGAATAACTGGGCGGGGAAAGGGGGCGGGGTCTGGGGTTAGGGATGGCTTCTGTGTCATTGTTTTGGCTATACACTACAAGCGTATCGCCTATTTTGCAATGCAAGGGTCCTGAAAGGTTTCAATTCACGTAGAGACCTATTATTTCAAGCAAGAGATCATGGAAGGCCGGGGTTAGTTGGAATTCCTCCAAAGGGTCCACACAGTGGCTGTCTTACTCGGATCGGGCATGTCCTTGGCCACCACTCCTTGCCACCGGAGGGAAGTGGCGAAGGAGTCCTTTTTGTGGAGGAGATGGTGCCGGTAGCACGGAAGGAGGGCAACCTGTGGGCTAAATTGTATAGTCTTACCAGACACTCTGCTATAGGTGTTCAAACACCATCCGCCAGAAGTCCTGTATTAAGAGCAGCTCCACCATATGTGAAGAATGGCTCCCACCACCGCACCCTCCAGCAGAGCTCGAGGACCTCAGGGTAGATCCTATGGAGCGTGAGGGGGCACCTGTACCAGAGTGATAAGATTTTATAGTTCTTCTCCTGAGCGCTGCAGGGCAGAGGGAGTTTATGGTAGAATAAAAAAGCTTTGTCCCCTTTCTGCTTCCGTGAGTGTGGTTTGATAGGGTGTGTCTCCCACGCTCGACACAACCCTGGGTTCCCCTGGGAGGACTCATCGAGCAGTATAGCATATAGCATATAGACAAGACGTGGGTTGGGGGTGATACAGGTCTAAGTAGTGCCTCAACCCGGTTAGGGATGCTCGAAAACTAGAGTCTGTGTCCGGGGCTAGCGTTGGTACTCCAGCCAGGATAGTGGAATGTCTGGGTTGGAGGCTCTCAAAGAGTCCCAGGAGGGCAGGGTATATCCAGACAACTACCTGTCCCATACTAATATATAGCTCCCGCATCCCAACACAGGAATCCTCCCTCTCCCTCTCCTCTGGGGGAGGAACGCTGGATTGTTAAATAGGGGAGTGCGGGGGACCTGTAGTCTAACTAGGGTTTCCCGAAAGCCAGTCTGTTCCATTCTCGGAGGAAGTATGGGGAAAGAGAGAGTATGTGAAGCTCCCTTGCGTTGGGTCTCCGGGGCCGCCGTATCCATGGAATTGTGCGCAAGTGGGGGGAGTGAGGTCTATTTCCACAGAAGACACCCATTGCTTGGTTGCTCTATGATAATGCCAGTCTACTATGCGCAAGAGCAACGATGCGGAGTGGTAAAGTTTTGGGGTCAGGAAGACCCACTCCACCCACAATTTTGGGTGTAGCCAGTGTGGCATGCTGATCCTGCTTGTCCCCCCCCCCCCCCCCCCCCCCCCCCAAATCTCCGGAAAGCCGCTTTGAGGCTTGTAAAGAATGAGCGGGGGCGTATCGGTAGGGTTAGGACATTGATCCGGCCGAACCAAGATAGCTACTGTACGCTATTTGGCCAGGTCCCGTAATGTGCAATCCAGGAGGGTTTTATAGTTAGGTTGTAGAGGCGCGAAGGTCAGCTGGGATGTCAATTCCTAAGTAGCGAATATGAGATATCTGCCACTTGAATGAAATTGGGATGCTAGGTGGGATATTTTCACTCCTCAGGGAGGGAGATGTTCAGGGCTTCTGATTTCGATAGATTAACTTGAAGTTGCTAAGGAGGCCAAAGTGGGAAAACTCTGCCAAGATGGACGGGAGGGAGACCCGGGGCTGTGACATACAAGAGCAGATCATCGCATAGATGGCGGTCTGTATTGTTTAGATCCAACCTGGAGACCGTGCACACTGGGGTTGCCCGAAGCGCCACTGCTAGGTGTTCCATGATAATAATATACAATAGTGGGGAGAGGGGGCAGCCCTGGTGGGTTCCGTTCTTAATCGAGAACGGTTTGGAGGAGGTTCCATTTATTTTTTACTTGAGCCGTGGGAGCGAATATAGGACTTTAATCATACTCAGAGCAATTGGGTGGGGCCCTAGGTTTCTAAGGCCGCCCAGAGGAAACCCCAGTGCACACGGTCTCGAACGCTTTTTCCTCGTCTACTGACAACAGGCATAGGGTTGTTTGGCAGTCTTAGCCCGGGATATCAGCGCAAGGTCTTATTGGTGTTATCCCGGGCCTCCCTCCCACGGAGGAAACCACCTGGTCTTTGTGTATGATGGAGGGAAGAATGGTCCCTAGACGGTTAGCCAGGAGTTTTGAGTAGAACTTTACATCTACATTGATCAATGATATGGGCGATAGTTAGCACACACTGTATGATCTTTTCCTGGCTTGGGGATAACTGAGATATTAGCCTTAAGGGATTGGCATGTAAAGGGAGTGCGCAATGAGATCCCATTGAAGACCCTGGTAAGGAAGGGGACCAGTTCTTGTCTAAGGGTTTTAAATAACCGGGGGTAAATCCGTTGGGACCCGGGGATTTCCTGGCGGGGTCAGTTTTATTACCTTGAGAGCTCCTGCTCAGTAATGTCCTCCTCAAGAGCCCCCTATCCTCATCACCCAGGCTAGGGAGGGCCGTGTCCATAATGTATGTGTTAATTTTGTCCTGGAGTTGTTTCGGGGTCATATCTTTATACTGGCCCTCGATGTTGTAAGTTCCTGGTAATAGGAGTGGAATACATCAGAGATTGGGAGGGGTTGTGAGCCACTCGCCCCTCCCTATCCTGTACTTTAGGGATAAAGGTGGTAGCTGACCTAGGGTGGAGGAGCCTCGCTAGGGGACCGCCACACTTGTTAGAGTGTTCATAAAAAATATTTTATTCCTGTCCCTGTACCTTAGGTGTTTTTGGTCAAGTATGTTTCGTAGTTTCTCCCTAGTATAAGCAGCTTGTTCAGGACTGCCTGTGAGCCACCTGCCTTGTGGGCTGTCTCTAGCACCTGGATTTTACCGAGCAAGTCCTGAATTTTGGCGTCTTCTCTCGCTTTAAGCGTGCTCCGTGTACTCACCCGGATCGCTCCCTTTAGGATTTCCCATTGGAGGGGGGTGTGTGATCGTCTACATGGGTGTCGAGGATATTAGCAATGCACTGCTTAACCCCTGTCATACAAACTGCGTCCTTAAGTAAGTTGTCGTTTAACCGCCAAGCCCATAGGGTAGAGTATGGGCCAGGTACATTCAAGGTTATAGAGATCGGAGCGTGGTCAGACCACAGGGCTGGGGCAATGGCTGCTGTGGGTTGCCATCCCAACGCATAATGGCTCAACCAGAACATGGTCGATTCGACTGTACGACTGGTGTGCCGGGGAAAATATGAATAGTCCCGGCCCTGTGGGTTGAGGATACGCCAAACGTCCACCAGCTGTGAGTCGTGCAAGGCCCTTTTGTAGGGAGCGCATCTGAGCGGGGGTCCATTATGTAGTTTAAGTCACCCCCAAGATAGTCACCTCCCTCTGCAAAGTCCTGCAGCTTGGTCAGGATTGATCTACACACACAATCTCCCCTTTGTTGGGGAGATAAAGAGAGGCCAGGTAACAGGTGTCCCCACAGTCTCACTTTAAGAAAAAGATAACGGCCTCAGGGTCAGTTAGTTATTGAATCTAGTACCTGGTGAGCCAGTCTCCTGTGAATCGCAATAGAGACCCCTCTGGATTTGGAAACAGGGTTTGTACTATGGTGCCAGGACGTGAAGAATCTGTTTCGGAACCCCAGTATCTGGCCGGTGCGGAAGTGGGTCTCCTGTAGAAAAAGAACATCAGCCTTTATCTTATGCATTCAATATAATACCCGACTACGTTTTTGAGGGACATTCCATCCCCTTGCATTGAGAGAGTAGCATGTTATGGGGGTACAAGGTTAAGGGGGCAGACACAAAAGGGGTAATTAAGGCTAGGGGTGGTTAACAAGCGGTGTGACAAAAGACACCACAATTAAGACAATACGATAACAAACAAACTGTCAGGTACTATGTACCTCTAAACACTATAAACGCTAGTGGGGTCAAGGACCAGAAGGGTCTATCCACCTTTAACTCCCCCCCGGACCCCACCCAAGTAATACCGCATGTCTAAAAAGATACGGTGAGTTATGCAAGTCATAGGCATCGGAACAAAAGCATCAAAACTGTTAAACCTTAGTGACATTGGGAAGGAACCCCTAAAAGGGAAGCGACTGGAATGAAATGAAGTTAGATTAAGTTAATAAACTGTCGCTTAAGCGAATGGCAACCCGAATTGAACATATGCACTCATAAACATGTGAGCCTAGCCTCTTCCCCATGGTAGCGCTGGTCTCCCCCACTGACCCATTAGTTCACTGTTTGTTTGAGTAATTACTCTACGACCCCCACTAGTGGGAGCTGGATGGTCCAGCGGGAACAGTGTGCAGGTCGGGGAGCAGGTTTATGGGAAGGATCCTGTCCCAAGGGAGTTGGCGAGGGTTTCAGCCCCTGCAAGTAGGGGTGTAGGAGGCTATCAAGCAGTTACAAGATTCAATACAATCAAACGCTCTCAGGATGCGGGGCCGGCCCCGGGGGGCCTCCTCTTCTTCTCCGGCGGCCTCCAGAACGTCCACGAGGGTTTCTCTGGGGACGAGGGGTAGGACCCCTCTTCCCCCTGGTGGGAGGGTTGGAAGGGATGGCCAATCTTGGATGACGATTGGGGGCAACTCTAGGTCCCTAGAGAGATCTGGTAAATCACCCGGATGACGAAGAGAGAAGGTTCTTCCCGCTCAACGGATTTGCAGGCGAATGGAAAGCCCCATGAGTACTGTAGTTGACGCTCCTGGAGAAATGCCAGTGGTGGCCCTAGTCCCCTGCGTTTTTGCAGGGTGAGGCGGGAGAGATCTGGAAGGAGTTGGATAGAATGTCCCTGAAAGTTCGGTGGGCCTTTTTATCTCACCGCCTGCATGATGTTGTCTTTCAGGTGGTACCTGTGTACTCTACAGATCACACTGCGTCTCTCGTTGTCAGGTGGCTTAGGGGCCAGGGACCTATGCGCCCGGTCAAGTTCCAGCTTTGTGTCAGGGGGGGGACCCCCAGAATCTCATTAAACAATTGCCTGAGGGTAAGGTCTAGTTGTCGGTTCCGTGCCGTTCCGATGCCCGTGGAACACTTCAGCGGGTGAGTAGTAGGGTCCGGAGCGGGAGCACGAGGCTTCCTCACTCCTGCATAGCCAGGCCACGCCCAGGATTTGATCTATCAGCTAGGTTTACCTTAACAGTCCCCCCGAAATCCTGGAATTTCTCTCGGCTACTTTTAGTCTAGAAGGACCCACAGATCTGCCCATATGTGAATCGTTCTCCTCTTCACCAGTTAGATGACAGCAGACCCCTGTGGATTATGCCACCATTTAGTGGACTTTCACATATGGGAATCAAATCTTTACTCTACCTTTCCCTTCTCCGGGGGGCTGTTTGATATGTTTCAGGGGTGGTTAATCTCTGACTGTTGTCAGTCTCTCACTTTGGCGTGGTCTGTGAAACTAGTCTCTGTCTTCCTCAGTGTCTTATCAGTCCCTCTGTACGCAAGTCTGGCAGAGATGTCTCTAGTCCACCTTTGGTAACAACTCTTTACAAAACAGCTGGCAAGTGAACTTGATGTACACTACACTGTCAGGTCATCCCCCATGTGTCCTAAAGCTGTAAACCGTCCCCTTGGATCACCTCCATGACCGTTTACATCTCTACTTTATCTCATCCAGACATATGGGATTCTCTTAACTATCTATAAACTTCTAGCCAGACTGCAATGTCTCAAAAAAATCCAGGTACACTTGTGTTGGTTTTTAGTCAAAAAGGAACATAAGCTCTCTCATACAGTTGGGGGCTTGTTCTTGCTAAGTCTGTTCATGGGGTACAAAGGAGGACATCACATCATACTGTATTCTTGTATCACAAGCAAATTCCTTCAAGTCTTCTTAGAATGTCCGAAAAGAACATCGGAGCAGCGCCGCCCCGCCCCTTATGTAAACATCGGCAAGGTCACTAGTCTTTTAGATAACAGACACAGCATTCCCAGGCAAAGCCCAGCTGCACAGCTGCCCTCACGATCTCCCTCATTAACACTACAAACTCCAGAAAGCAGGTACCAAAGACATTGCAACACTTTTTTAGGAATTTTTCTACAGTCGTCAGGATCAAATAACAGCGTCCCACTCCCAAGAATCTGAGCAAAGATCTGGAATTGGTGAAATCACCTGTTGCCGGCCTGTAGACCAGGCACCTGTCAAGACCATCCAAGGGTGCTCAGCTGCTAAACTACAACAAAAACCAGGTAGAACTCAACCAGCTTTATGGCTGCCAAAACAGTAGAGTCATAGGCAATTAACTTTCAGGGACATGAAGGGAATATAAATTGTCCTAAGATGGCTGCCACTGAAAAATATACTGTTCTAAGATGGCCGCCGTTGAAGGATGGTAAGGCGAGTCATCTTCTCTAACCACCAGATACAGGGGTGGAGTCTGCATTTAAGACACCATCTTTCCCTCCCGAGGAAAATATAATAAAATCTCTTTTTCTCAAATTTTCTCCACATCAAAAACTTTGAAATGACCCTTATCGCCTGTCTCTTTCTCAATGGGTACTCTGAAGAATTCCTGTCACTCTGTCCTAGTCCGTCCGTCAAAGCCAGAGGCTCTAAGTTTCTGATCAAGTTTTCTCTGACACATCACAAAACCTTGACTACTACTTTTCTTTTCACCACAATGCTACCAGCCCTTCTGTTCCACTTATCAGTCCCTCTGTACGCAAGTCTGGCAGAGATGTCTCTAGTCCACCTTTGGTAACAACTCTTTACAAAACAGCTGGCAAGTGCACTTGATGTACACTACACTGTCAGGTCATCCCCCATGTGTCCTAAAGCTGTAAACCGTCCCCTTGGATCACCTCCATGACCGTTTACATCTCTACTTTATCTCATCCAGACATATGGGATTCTCTTAACTATCTATAAACTTCTAGCCAGACTGCAATGTCTCAAAAAAATCCAGGTACACTTGTGTTGGTTTTTAGTCAAAAAGGAACAAAAGTCAGTCATAAGCTCTCTCATACAGTTGGGAGCTTGTTCTTGCTAAGTCTGTTCATGGGGTACAAAGGAGGACATCACATCATACTGTATTCTTGTATCACAAGCAAATTCCTTCAAGTCTTCTTAGAATGTCCGAAAAGAACATCGGAGCAGCGCCGCCCCGCCCCTTATGTAAACATCGGCAAGGTCACTAGTCTTTTAGATAACAGACACAGCATTCCCAGGCAAAGCCCAGCTGCACAGCTGCCCCCACGATCTCCCTCATTAACACTACAAACTCCAGAAAGCAGGTACCAAAGACATTGCAACACTTTTTTAGGAATTTTTCTACAGTCGTCAGGATCAAATAACAGCGTCCCACTCCCAAGAATCTGAGCAAAGATCTGGAATTAGTGAAATCACCTGTTGCCGGCCTGTAGACCAGGCACCTGTCAAGACCCTCCAAGGGTGCTCAGCTGCTAAACTACAACAAAAACCAGGTAGAACTCAACCAGCTTTATGGCTGCCAAAACAGTAGAGTCATAGGCAATTAACTTTCAGGGACATGAAGGGAATATAAATTGTCCTAAGATGGCTGCCACTGAAAAATATACTGTTCTAAGATGGCCGCCGTTGAAGGATGGTAAGGCGAGTCATCTTCTCTAACCACCAGATACAGGGGTGGAGTCTGCATTTCAGACACCATCTTTCCCTCCCGAGGAAAATATAATAAAATCTCTTTTTCTCAAATTTTCTGCACATCAAAAACTTTGAAATGCACAAAACCTTGACTCCTACTTTTCTTTTCACCACAATGCTACCAGCCCTTCTGTTCCATTAGGTCCAGTTTTGAACTTTTCCATCAGTCCTACTTAACTCAACAACCTTCTGTCTACTTAAATCAAGCCAATCTTCTGTCTGTGCATCTTTCCCTTCCCCGCTCTGAACTATCGCTAGTGCTTGTCGGGAGATAAGCACGGAACGGTGCAAACAAAATAGTATGTGAAGAACAATATATATGTGTGAAGAAGACATTGCAGATGTATGGAAACATCTGCAATGTGTTCTTTACACACATATATATTATTCTTCACATGCTATTTTGTTTGCACCGTTCCGCGGATCTCCCGACAAGTAAGCAGATGTGCCGAACATCTGTAATCTATTTCCTGACAGTAAGATCCAGCTATGGATCCCACTGGCAAATGGGTGAAGCTCTCCGCTGGGGACCAGAATGCCAGTCATGTTGTCTGGAACTGCCTTCTACCATTTCTGTTGTCTCGCTTCTGAAGTCCTCAAAGCCTCTGGTGGGTCGCCCTGCTCCATATGTGGACTTTGCTGACGTTTTTTCAGAGAGGCAAGCTGAGACTCTGCTGCCACACCGACCCTATGACTGTCCAACAGACATGATTCCGGGCACATCTCCTCCACGGGGTCAAATGTAGCTGTTCCAGAAACCGCTGCCATGATGGCCTATGTGAAGGAGAACCTTCAGAAGGGCTTTATACGCAAGTCCTTTTCCCCTGCCAGTGCGGGATTCTTTTTCGTGGCCAAGAAGTATGGTTCTCTCTGTCCGTGCATCAATTACCGCGGTCTCAACAAGGTCTGGGGGAAAACCGCTACACACTACCCCTGATCACGGAACTGTTTGATCGTCTTCATGGTGCCAAGGTTTTCACCAAGTTGGACCTGCAAGGGGCATATAACCTCATCCCCAAACGAGAAGGTGATGAATGGAAGACCACCTTCAATACTCAAGATAGCCACTTTGAGTACCTTGTTATGCCCTTTGGACTCTAATGCACCGGCAGTGTTTCAGGAGTTTGTCAATGACATATTCAGGGACTTGCTTTATACCTGTGTTATGGTCTATCTAGACGATATCCTGGTGTTCTCCGCAGACCTTGAGTCCCGAGCTCGAGAAGTGCCAGTTCCATCAGAGGAGGCTCCCGTTCCTAGGCTTTATTATCTCAGACAAGGGACTACAGATGGATCCTGCAAAGTTGTCTGCAGTACTTCAGTGGCCGCGTCCAGTGGGGCTTCAAGCTATCCAGAGATTCCTGGGATTTGCCAATTGCTACCAGCAGTTTATCACACATTTCTCCTCTCTGGTATCTCCCATTGTGGCGCTGACAAAGAAGAACGCCAACCCTAAGCTGAAGTCAGCTTTTTCGTTTGCTCCCGTTCTCACTCGGCCTGATACTGAGAAACCGTTCCTGCTAGAGGTCGATGCCTCATCCGTTGGTGCAGGAGCCGTTCTCATCTAGAAGGGGCCCAAAGGTCGTACTCTCACCTGTGGGTTCTTCTCCAAGACCTATTCTGCCGTGAAACAGAACTACTCTATTGGTGATCGGGAGCTTCTGGCTATTAACCCCTTAACGCTGAAGCCACTTTTCACCTTCCTGACACGGCCCATTTTTTCAAATCTGCCCTTGTCACTACAAGTGGTTATAACTTCGGAACGCTTTAACATATCCAAGTGATTTTAAAAGTGGTTATAACTTCGGAACGCTTTAACATATCCAAGTGATTTTAAAACATTTTTCTCGTGACACATCGTACTTCAGGTTATTTGAAAAATTTTGGTGGTATGTTTTGCATTTATTTATGAGAAAATCAGATATTTGGTGAAAATTTTGAAAAATTCTTGATTTTTGAACTTCAAAATGTTCTACTTTTTCCATACATAGTCATAACCGCAAAAAAATGTTTTAACATTTTTTATTAACTTTTACAGGTTAGCTTGAACAAGTGATCCACTGATCACTTGTTCAAGCTCTTTTTCACATTACACAGTGTAATACAGATGTATTATACTGTGTAATGTAACACACTGAGCATGCTGCGCATGCTCAGTGTGTTACAGCCGGGTCCTGTCAGAAGGCAGGGACCCGGCTCACAGAGGAGGATCGCACAGCCCCGGGCACCGGCAGTCTCGGGGCTGCGATCAGAGCAGTGGACCCTTCCCGGTCCGATTCTTCTCAGATGCCCCTTGCACGCCGCGGTCAGCGCGACCGCGGCGTGTCAGGGGTTTACACCCGCGATCGGAGAAATCTCAGATCGCGGGTGTTAGAGGCAGGTGTCAGCTATAATATATAGCTGACACCCGCAGCTTCTGGCGCCGGGTTCGTTCAGGAGCCGGTGCCAGAAGCATGACGTAATAGTACTGCATTTTGCGGGAACGCACCTCCCGCGATGCAGTACTATTACGTCAAATGTCGGGAAGGGGTTAAATCTCTGCGAGCCAGCGCCCACGTGCCTTAGGAAACGCATGCCGAACCGCGGGAGCTGCAGAAGCCGCCGCTGGAGTCAGGAGAGGTGAGTTCAGCTGGGCTCCGGGAGCACACGGAGGAACACAGGTGCGCCCTCGATCCGAGAAAGGGATCGCGGTAGCACCCATGACAACCATCATTTCTTTTTCAGCACCTTCCCCTTACAACATACTGTAGATTCTTCCAATGCCACACTTAAATGGGAAGGCCTAAAATTTTACATAAAAGGTATTCTGATGAACCATGGTTCACGCTTAAAAAAGGAATGCACACTTAAACTTAAATCCCTTCTGGCGGTGTTGGGTCGGCTAGAGGACATCAACAAAGCTTCCCTTTCTGACTTGTTTAAGGCAAATTTATCTACTAGCTCTGGGGTAGCTCTGGGGTAGCAATGCTGCAGCAAGACGTGGCTGCTAGCAACCAGGGGAATGTCTTCTCCAGTAAGAAGGGTATGGACATCTCCCACTACACAGCTGGACATCTCCCAATACACAGCTGGGCATCTCCCACTACAAAGCTGGACATCTCCCAATACACAGCTGGACATCTCCCACTACACAGCTGGACCTCTCCCAATACACAGCTGGACATCTCCCACTACACAGCTGGACATCTCCCACTACACAGCTGGACATCTCCCACTACACAGCTGGACATCTCCCAATACACAGCTGGACATCTCCCACTACACAGCTGGACATCTCAGATGAATATCGGTACCGCAACCGAAAAATGTTCAGATCTATTAACCCCTTAACGCTGAAGCCACTTTTCACCTTCCTGACACGGCCCATTTTTTCAAATCTGCCCTGTGTGGTTATAAAGTGGTTATAACTTCGGAACGCTTTAACATATCCAAGTGATTTTAAAACTGTTTTCTCGTCCCTATAGGGTCTGTTCTCTCTCCTAGTTTATACACTGATCGAACAATAGTGCACTAAGATAACCTTTATGGTGTTTACACTACAGGATCTTCCAAATGTGGTCACACTAGGTGTGCTGCGTGTAGCCATAACAACAGGAATTATACTTTCAGTTCAGTCCCAAGTACTATTTAGCCCATCAAAACCTACATAAACTGTACAACATCACAAGTAGTATACACCTGTCTGATGCAACCAATAATAAAGTTAATGTGTCGGAGCTTTCGAGGCATTTTAGAACAACACATAAGAAAGACACATCACATTTTAAATGTGTTGAATCAAGAAAGTGACAAAAATACAAAGAAGAGGGGACCACATCAAAAAATTGTATAGCAGGGAATCGTTTTGGATACCTTATTTCTTTTGCAGACGAGACAACTGCAGGGTATAAACCAGAGGCAAAACATTATTCCCTGTTGTTAAGTGAGGATAATATGGGGCTATTTTTAAGAATGTTCCTATACCGTATATAATTTATATATACAAATATATGAAATTTGTATGATTGATATAATTGAATATGTTCGCATCGATGTCTATGCATAATAATATCCAGACAGCTTTTTTGCTTTTAATAGTGGTGATTTCATCATGTGACTGTGTTCTTCACATGTTCACTCACACACTGTTTCTAAATACAGCAATTAACACTCATAGGTTAGACCTTGACAAAAGCACTGTTTTTGAAATGCGTTGGTCGATGTAGTCCTGTTTGCAAGTGTATTACCGCCTGTATTTTAATATGGATTAATTAAAGAAAAAATACATTTTATTCAAGACGTTGGAATGCCGGACCATTCTTTCTTCTTTGCCATATTGTGTTTCTGGTCTCTGAACTGGGTCTTGTGCACATTCAGAAAGTCTTCAAGGTCGGGTGAGTGGCTACATTTTTCTATTTTGCTATAAACATTACATATCATCACAATTTAAAAAAATAATAATAATAATTCACCTTCCCGATTTCAGTTGCAGATGCAGAGTTCTCCTTCTCTATTTTGCCTTCAGCTGACAGGCTGAAGGAGCTCAAACAGCTATAACTACTGAACACAGTTCTGGTGTCTTTTCAAAGAGGAGATTCTCTGACTGCAACTTTAACAGTTGGATATTTTCAGTTCTGTGGCACCTAGAAACAAAATAATAGAGGGGAGATTCTCCTTTTTAAAATACAATCGGAACTGTGTTTCTAGTTGCCATCTTTGAGAATAAATAACTGTAAGACTGTGCCCCTAACATCTTTACACATGCTTTTTGTGTGGGACATGTACAATAAAAACATATACTGTATAGCCAAATAGCAGTTTTGAAAGGATTAAAGATTTGCTTGTAAATTCAGTGGGCCGAATATATCAGGAGATCAGGGGTGCCTGCCTGCTGGATCCATGTGAATGGTGGATGCAACCTGGGGCCCATGGTAGCCTTAAGCCGCCACTGGCTACTGCATAGATGTGAAAAGCTATCACTGACAACATGGCGGCTTTTGTATGGGTAATTTGCTGCTCTTCACAAAGAAATGTATACATTATGAAATAGAGTTGTGTCCACGCTAAATTTTATCTATATACATAATATCCCCCACACTTATAAATAATAATATAGTGAGGGGAAGGAGCTGCACTGCGAGTACACTGCCTCCGGCTGCACAGCTCTGCGTGACAATCTTCGATATGTTGCTGGAATTGATGTTCAATGTTTCTGTTTTCCTGCACAAAAAGATATTTATGAAGGGGCCTGGAAAACATTAATGTTTTAATAAACGAGGTCTGGTTGTCAGAAAAGACATAGTAACATATGTAGGTGGAATAGTCTGGTTAAAGGAAATTGTCTCAAACTGAATAATGTGCACCATCAAGATCTAGAATGAAAATTAATTAACCTTTTGTGAACCTACATTGCCTATGGAATCATTATAAAGAAAGCTCTAAATGAATTTAAATGTGAATATCTATTTAAGATGAAATATTTGACAGATATGTATTTACTGCTAATGGGAATGTGACCAATTGGTAAAGAAAAATAAAATAGTAAATGATCATTTTATTGGAATTGTACTGGCAAAACAGCCTCCCCCCTTCAAACTACGACCCTAGTATGTGTCATGTAATAACTTTATTGAAAAATAGCACCCACTGACACACAGTAGCAATGCTATACATGATGTCCATTACTGGAGTCTGTCTGGTGGAATATTTCTTTTACTTTATATGGGTGTACAGACTGAAATAAAGGCACAAAATAAGTAAAATAAAAACTCAGTGATCCCAAATACTATAATTCCGATGGTCCCCAGTACCTGGGTTTCAACTTCTTGCTTTTTCCCAACACTATATATATATATATATATATATATATATATATGATAGCGCTATATATTCTAGAGTAATTATTAATATTATCATTAATCATTGGCTGCAGAAGGGTCCAGGGTAGTTAAAGTGAAGATAAATACAGTATATATAGTCATACTGTTAGTAGTATGTAGTATGGGGAGATAACCTGTAATATGGGACTATTTTATAGGAGACCGACAGATGATAGGTAGATGGATAATAGAAGATATATATAAAAGAGTATATAGATTTATAGATACATGATAGATTTAAAGATGTTGAAATATAAAGTAGATTATATAGATAGACGATAAAACATAGAGTAGAAGAGAGACAGAAGATAGATGGATAGATAATAGACAGGAAAAAGGTAGATAGAAGATATATAGATTAACAAAAAGCTAGATAGATAAATTGTTATATAGACAGATATATAGATAAGAGATAGATGAATTATAGGAGATAGATAACTAAACAGATAGATGATATATATGTAGACAGGAGATAGATGATAAGCATCTTTACCTGGGCATTTAACCAAGGGGTATTAAAAGGGCAATACATCCTCTGTACACAAAAATCCACACACACCTATAAAACAGGCAGGTCTCAGGCAGGGTCGGCATTAGGGGGCAGCAAACTGGGCATTTGCCCTGGGCCCTCTGTCCTAAAGGGGCCCCCTGCATGCGGATGTTTGTAGGCAGAGGATGTATTGCTCTTTTAACCCCTTAACGCTGAAGCCACTTTTCACCTTCCTGACACGGCCCATTTTTTCAAATCTGCCCTGTGTCACTATAAGTGGTTATAACTTCGGAACGCTTTAACATATCCAAGTGATTTTAAAACTGTTTTCTCGTGACACATCGTACTTCAGGTTATTTGAAAAATTTTGGTGGTATGTTTTGCATTTATTTATCGTGGCTGCTAGCAACCAGGGGAATGTCTTCTCCAGTAAGAAGGGTAATGGGAGCACAGGCAAGGTCAGATAGGTGCTGTTCCCTTTACGCGTCAATCTCCCACTCAGCGGACATGACAAGCTTGGACATCTCCCAATACACCACTGACATCTCCCAGCTACACAGCCCGGACACTGCTCCAGTTACAAGCAGCTGGACATCTCCACTACACAGCCGGACATCTCCCGACTACACAGCCGGACATTCCCATGACCAGCCGGACATCTCCACCTACACAGCCGGACATCTCCACTACACGCGAATCTCCCACTACACAGCTGAACATCTCCCACTACAATTCTATGGACATATCCCCTACACAGCCGGACATCTCCCAGTACACAGCCAGGACATCTCCCAGTACACAGCCAGACATCTCCCAGTAACAGCCAGACATCTCCCAGTACACAGCCGGACCTCTCCCACTACACAGCGGACATCTCCCAGTACACAGCCGGACATCTCCACTACACAGCCGGACATCGTCCCACTACACAGCCGTACATTCCTTTACACAGCTGTATCTCGCCCACTTACAGCAGGTGACATCTCCCACTCACCGTGAAATCTACACACACAGCCGGACATCTCCCACTACACAGTCCGGACATCTCCCAACTACACAGCGGACCATCTCCCACTACACAGTGGAATTCCACTTAGACAGCCGACCATCTCCCACTACACAGCCGTACAATCTCCCACTACACAGGGACATCTCCATACACAGCTGGACATCTCCACTACACAGCTGGACATCTCACCACTACACAGCTGGACATCTCCCACCATCATACCACAGCCGGACAGGCCCACTACACCGCAGCTCCACTACACAGCTGGACATCTCCCACTACACAGCTGGACATCTCCCACTACACAGCTGGATATCTCCCACTACACAGCTAGACATCTCCCACTACACAGCTAGACATCTCCCACTACACAGCTGGACATCTCCCACTACACAGCTGGACATCTCCCACTGAGGTTCGGGTACAATGATGCATTTTAGATTCTGACAAACCAATTAGGGGTTCAAAACATTTTATTTGGATGTAAACTTAAAGGGGTTTATCACTTCCCTCATATTTTTTAAAATGTGTATGTAAGTGTAGGGCGCATAATATTAGGTAATTTACCATAAAATGGCCAAAGAATTCAGGTCATGTGATCTCTATCTGTCCATGAGCCCTGCCAGGGCCTCCATCTTATATTCATGAATATTATCATCAGGTCCTGGCAGGGCGATTGCTTGTGGTTAGAGATCACATAACCCTCCATCTGCGGCCATTTTATGGTCAGTATTCTCTGGCTGATGAGGGAAAACACACATGATATTACATATCAATCAATTAGTGCAGAACTTTTATTAGATGTATATTGGTAAATTTCCAAATATCCGGCCCCCTATATTTACACATATACTACGAAAACATGTGGCCAATCCCTTTAAATCTAGAGGTTTCACTGATCTCATAAGACGGCACCTGGTGATGGAGGATAAAGTCACAAATGCAAAAAAATCTGACTTTTAGAAGAAGAAAATATACAAAAATAAAATAATTTTTTGCTGAAAAAAATATAAGGACTTTATAGGATGAAATATATTGTAGCGAAATACAGTGAAAAAACAAAAGTGTTAAAAGGGTCAAATTTGAAAAAAACTGAAAAAGTTCTGGCTTCTTAAACATTACATTGAACATTAATTACCTTTAGATGTTGGTAAAAACTTCCGGTATCCACAAAAGTTTAATAATTGTTGAACTTCTGGACAAAAACTTCAAGAATGACAAATAAAAGGTCAATTTGAATAAATTTTCACTGTATTTTTGTGACTGCACTTTTTATGAGAACTAGAACTAGATGTGGAGATAATGTGGAGGTTTCCTTACACTTTGCTCCTCACTGCACCCACTTCTGGCTTTAGATACAAAATAATAAGACAAATAACAAAAAAACAACAACAATTGTGCGTTAAAGTCCGGAGACAAGGAGCTGCAGGAGCCTCATCCTCTGTATGAAGGGACATTTCCTATAATCACATGGATGAGACAAGGTTACTTTGCAGTTTCGGGTGTGTGCAGCCTCCGGCGCTTGTATCATGTGACCCTTTACATTGTGACGTTTGTATTCAATTTGTTTGATGGAATTTTTAACTTATTTCAAACTTTTATTGGTGGAAAAATCAATATTACAAATTCAACAGCATAAAGAATATCTACATTTTCTAAATTATAAAAGTATAAAGCAGATAGAAAATTAAAAAGTGACGGACACTCACTCAAAACAGTAGCCCTGTAGAAAATTTGTGAAGTAATGTTGATGCCTTACACTTCCATGATGAGCATTAATCAGACCTGCAATAATCATGTCTCCCTCCTGGTAATATTCGTAGATAATTGCATTACTCATTGTAGCTCCAGCATAGGTAACAGCAAAAAAAGCTAAAATCACATAAGAGACATAGTGCGGGGGAGAGCGGCTCATGCTCTGTGTGAGGTCTTCTCCTGAGGTCTCTGCAGAGTCTTACAAGAAGAGAGACGGCAGCCGGAGCTTCTTATATCCTTCACCTGAGACGGATTGAGAATCACAAATTCTATGGAGAATACAAGCAAAGCGTAAAAATGAAATGTGTAAATTTACTTCTCAGATCATGAAAGATTTAACCATTTCTTAAAGGGGTTTGCCTATGAAAGAAAGTCATGATAACATGATAAAGATAACTTCTCGTCATTAGCTGAGCAGACACTTCCTGATTCCTCTGTGCTGTGCTCATGCACATCCTCCTATCCACCTGTTATTGTGTGCTGACAATGTGCTTAGATTATCAGGGTACAGGGTTTAGCCACACATTTGGCTTCTTAAAATTCTACTATTATCTAACACATAGAAAAAGAGAGATGAGACAGATCAGAGTCATGTGATGGATGCAGGTTTCCCAATAACAAACTCAGCTACTATCTCACCCAGTGGCGTAACTAGGAGAGGCAGGGCCCCATAGCAAACTTGTGAATGGGGCTCCCATCCCCCTTACAAAAATGTACATGTTTGTATGCTCACTTATGAGTTGCAGTCACACACATTTATACACTTATAAATATATATACACACATTTAAATAAATATATACATACACATACAGAATAAACATACATACAGTATATACACACTAGATATACATATACCATAAACACCCATGCAGCATATACACATCATATACACACATACAGCAAATACACATATAAATACAATACCATATACAGACATACAGCATATACACTCCCATTAAACACCCAATACCCCCGATGCTGGGGCCCCCTGACACTGTGGGCCCCATAGCGGCTGTTATGGCTGCTACCCCAGTAGTTACGCCGCTGATCTTACCTTCTTAGTGAAACAGACACTCAGCGCTGCTTCTGGACAGCAAGTGCCACCGGCTCTAGTGATCTCTGTCTCCTCCCTCCTGCTCCTGCAGTACAAGTTCATCTGACCAGACAGAAAAACCTGCCGGACCTGCCAGACTGAGTTTATGGTCGTATCTAATGCCAACCAAAACACACAACAAAAGTTCTGATATAGATAGGTAAGTATTATATCTGGGAAATGCTGTATTTTTGTTAATAACATTGAAATAACATTGAATTAGAGAATGGGTTATTTTGCCTTTTGTTTAAGAATTTTTTCCCTTGAGAGAATACCCCTTTAAGTACTCCTCCTCCTAATATTGCCACTGCTTGCTGAGGCTGCAATGATTTCAGTAAGGCTCCACAGATATATGACACTCAGATTTTCTTAAAGAACGTAAAGAAAGGACCAATGATTATCATCCAGGTGGGCTAAAAAGCATTTGGGGCATGTCTGTTAGGAACCGGTCTGTTGCTGATCAGGCCTTTATTGATCTTATCAGGAAGGCCTTGATAAATATATGGTTGATATGTTTTGGAGATTGAAGGCCTAGGAACCAAAAAGGGTGCTCCATAAGTAGAGGGTGATGATGACACATTTCAGTAGATGAAGTGAAGGCTGTCATTTGGTCCTCTAAATGACAGCCTTCACTTCATCTACTGACATATGGCTTTGATCGTTGCACCCGTTACGTTATCAGGGAACAACGATCTGTCACTTCGACAGCCTCTGGTCCTTATAACACCTGAGGTCTCATTTCTGTAAATCTGTTGTAGATCTGTTGCAAATGGCCAGTGGTACATGGCTGGCCAGACCAGAAGCCAAGATGGCATGTAGCACTCCAGCTGCTGCATGTGGCTCCTTCTGTGCCACAATGCACTGCTGCACAGACATGTGCAAAGAGCTACGTATGCCCTGCCTCCTCTGCTGGCCCACACACCTTCCCAGGATGATCACTGTCAGCATCATCAGAAGAGAGAGGATCCACCGCCACAACACATGACACAACAATGATATGCCAGCAGGCCTCACTATGAGACACAAGGGCTATCTCCGCCGGGACACCTGATTATGCCCATGCTGCCCTGCTGCCTCCTATGTCACATAGTCTCCCCAGGACCCGTTCATGATATTTGAGGAGCCCAAGGGGGATACCGAGCACATAGCTCAGCCCTCAGCCACATCTGAAACTCCAAAAGGGCTGCCATCACCTAACCTCCTGAGTCCCACTGCCATGAAGGAGACACCAGCTGGGTTGCCATCATCACTGTCTTCTAGCCCTACAGGGTTGTACAACTAGCCGATCTCATACCCAGGCACAAGGAGGCCTCGCCTGTGCCCTGATCCATCACATTAGGTGGAACACAGACGGCCCAAGAGGAGAACTTGATATGGACCATGCGGGCCAGTGCAGCCCTGCAAAAAAGCGGTCACTTGCCGCAGGACTCGCTCTTGTTTTCTCTCTCTGGCACTCTTCAAGCTCCAACCTCCCCCTCTTTGTTCTGCAATTCAATGATGAGGTACACTGCTTAGTTGCGCCATGAGTGGTTATTCTTTTTTTCAGGGCTATGCAATATTTTCAGGTATATGCAATACACCACAAGCCCCCGAAGACTAGAGCTGACTTCATTGTAGCTATAAAGGGTCTCCCAACTAGAATTATGATGATAGAACTATGATCTCCAGAAAGGAGAAGATGTAAAGTCATTGCTTGGAAGGGGTATATCTCACTGCGGAACAGCTGGGGTCCAGGGTGGTTTACTGGAGTGGTAAGCCACTGATCATGAGAACAGGATGGAACAGCTGGAGCATAAAGTCTCTTCTCTGTAACGTTTGATACATTCATTGGCTCAAGAGCACAGAGACCTAAAGAACAAGGGTCATTGTAACAATGTGCATATATGGAGTTTTCCTGAGCAGTGAGTGGTGGAGGACCTGTGCTCCATTTTTGCTCTAAGCATTAACAAGACGGAATCCCCTGTGAACCTGGAGTGCATAGTGCCTCGGCCATAAATCATTTGACCCTAAGTCTGCAATCTCCCTGAATTGCCCCCTGGCCTCAATACCCAAGTTGTCTTCTGTCCCCTATACTCTAGTCTCTTGGCACAGCCCTTTGGGTTTTCATGAGTCTCTCATGTCCTGGATATGGGGTGGCTGCCCGATATCCTAGGCCCACTTCTTATCGGTTTTGCTGATTTATTATCATGGAAAGGATTTGTATGCATTCTTTGACTGTCTGCCTTCCTTACCTCACTCCTCTAAGGGACCCCCAGGTGTGACTAAGACAAAAACAATAAGCTAATTCATGGATGGAAAGGGGCCACCAAGCCTGGCTCGCCAATACCAAATGTAATTGAGGTAGCACTGGGGTGTGCGTACTTTCTCATAACGCTTCCACTCATTACGGCAAAGGCAGTGGGCAGCTATGGATCCAGGAGGAGTGTTGGAGAAACTGTCGCATAGACAACCTTTTTAAGACAGACACTACAAGGGACATGAGACAATGAACAGAAGAATTGTAAAGAGAAAGGGGGGAAGGGTAGGGACGTGACATCAGGGAGCAGAGGGAGTGGGAAGGAAAGGGCCAGTTGTTAGTGTTGGGGAGAAATCTGAGGGGCAGTTATGATCTGGGGATCCAAGCTCTAAATGTCTTTGAAGCTGTCTGGTTCCAGAAAGGAGAGATTTTTGGGCAGGACCACCAAATGTGCAGCATATCACCTCCGTGGGCCCCACACCTCCATCATGTGTCCTGGATTGAGGGATAAAGCAAATGCAGCAGAGATGGGACCCTATACTATATATAGAGAATTTTAAAGTTTCTCTTTTGAGTGGAGGAGGAGTTTATGCCTAAATAAAGATGATTTGTCCCTGTCTCTGGAGAATAGGGAAATTATCAAGTCTCTGGTCCATTTGTCAAGGAATGGTAGGGGATAAATAGTAGGGGATAAATATCAGATTATTTAACCCTTTCCCGACGCACGGGTCCCGGTGCATGGAGAGGGCTCGCGGGCCGAGCCCTCTCCATAGCCGGTAAGTCTTTGCTGCATATTGCAGCAAAGGCTTACCGGTAACACCCGCGATTGGTGCTAGCACCGATCGCGGGTGTTTTCACCTCGATCGCCGCCGGCAATGCTGCCGGCGGCTTCAAAGAGATGGCGCCGCATGGGCGCCGCCATCTTGTTGTGGATCGCTGCTCCCCGATGACGTCACGGGGAGCGGCGATCCATCGCCATGGTAACCTCGGGTGTTCCGAATACCCGAGGCTACTTCGTTTTAACCCATGCATTACAATGTGCTAATTGCACATTGTAATGCATGGGGAGTAAAATCCACATATACTGCCATACTGTAGTATGGCAGAGCAGTATATGATTAGAGATCGATCAGAATACCTAGGTTAGAGTACCATAGGGAGTGCTGAAAAAATAGTAAGAAAATATAAAAAAGTTAAAAAAAAAAATAAATAAAAAACCTAAAAATTCAAATCACCCCCTTCCCTAGAACTGAATATAAAATAACTAAACAGTAAATCATAAACACATAGGTATCGCCGCGTCGAAAATGCCCGATCTATCAAAATCATGATAATGTTTTTTCACTACGTTTAACCCCGTAATGGAAATAGCGTCCAAAGTCGAAAATGGCATTTTTTTGCCATTTGAAAATATAATAAATAATAATAAAAGTGATCAAAAGCACAGTCCCAAAAATTAAAGTATGAAACGCCATCAAAATTTGCAAAAATGACACTGATCCACAGCTCGTACACCAAAGTATGAAAAAGTTATTGGCCCCCAGAAGATGGCAAAATAAAAAAAAAATATTTTGTACAGGAGTTTTAATTTTTTTAAATGTATGAAAACACTTATTAAAACCTATACAAATTTGGTATCCATCATGATCTTACCGACCCAAAGAATAAAGTAGACATGTCATTTGGGACGCAGAGTGAAAGCTGTAAAATCCAAGCCCACAAGAAAACGTCACAAATGTGGTTTTTCACCATTTTCACTGCATTTGGAATTTTTTTCCCGCTTCCCAGTACACACCATAGAATATTAAATACCGTCATTATGAAGTGCAATTTGTTACGCAGAAAATAAGCCATAACACAGCTCTTTATGTGGAAAAATAAAAAAGTTATAGATTTTTGAAGTTGGTGAGTGAAAAATGGAAGTGAAAAAACTAAAAAAGGCCAAGTCGTTAAGGGGTTAAATAGGAGACCATATATTTGTGAGATGCAGTGTTCCGGAGGGGATGCTGAGTCTCAGTTGTTGGAGTTAAGCTTCCAACTGATTCATGTCCAGCCATGAGAGGTTGGAGGAAGTTGATAAGTCAAAAAGCTCAGGGAATAAAGGAATTGGGGCTTCCCCAAAAATATCGTGCATGCAAAGGCTCTCATAGCTCGAGCGAGCCAGAAACATAGTTCTGGAGAAGGATGGTTGGAAATCTGGGTTATGAAATAGTGGAGTGAGAGGGCTAAATGGGCTGAAGAGAATTCATTTCTGGGTAAGGGACCTCCAAAGCTTCAGAGTTCGAACAAGAAATAGTGTTTGATGCTCAAGCTCTGCGCACTGGGAGGACACCCATGGAGAGCTTGTATGGGGATTGAGAACTATATTGCTCTAGCCGGACCCATTGTTTGGTATGTAAGTGGTAGTGCCATTCTATCAGTCACACTAAGATGAATGCCTGATGATAAACTTTGAGGTCAGGTAGTCTTACTCCCTCTGCGGACTTTGACCTAACCAGGACCCACCATCCAATTCAGGGGCGGACCATGCCCCAGATGAAGCGCAGGAGTGCAGTTCGGATGGACTTAAAAAACAAGGATGGAGGGGTTACCGAAGCGCTCCAGAAGATATAAAGGAAACGGGGTAGGATGTCCATCTTTATCACATTGATGCGACCAAACCATGATAATCGTTGTCTATTGTTGATGGTGAGATCCCTCAGAGTATGTTCCAGGAACTAGATGCTCCATTACGATCACATAAAGAAGGAGGGGACACCCCTGACAGGATTCATCCCAATTTGAATGGGATTAGAAAAAAAATCCATTAGCCCTAACTCTGGCGTAGGGGCAATTGTAAAGAGCAAGAATTTAAGGTCCAAGCCTAGCTGAGAGAGGGCTGCAAAGAGGTAGTCCCAATGTACCCTTTCAAAGGCCTTATCTGCGTTGATTTACAGGAGGCAGGCTGGGATTGCCTTTTATGCGCAAATGTCTTATTCAAATTGTTTCTTGCCTCTCAACCCCTATCAAACCACACTTTGATCAGTGTTTGGTCAGTGTTGATTGTTTTCGGGAAATGATGGGGCCAGACGATCCGCCTGAATCTTGGAGCACAACTTCAGGTCCACATTTTAAAGGGATATAGGCCTGTAACTAGCTTAAAGTAAGGGATCTTTATCTACTTTCAACAGGACGCTGATATTGGCCTTCATGGACTGGGGTTGAAAGGCCATGGATGGGGAGATGGCATTGAACACCCTTGTTAAAAACAAGGATAGGGTCTCTCCAAACACCTTGTAAAAAGAGGGAGAGATGCCCTCTGCACTAATGTCTATGGATTATGTGATATCTCTCCCTCAGCAGTTTTAATGCAGGAAATATGTGACACATACGAATGCTCATATACACTCACCGGCCACTTTATTAGGTACACCTGTCCAACTGCTCGTTAACACTTAATTTCTAATCAGCCAATCACATGGCGGCAACTCAGTGCATTTAGGCATGTAGACATGGTCAAGACAATCTCCTGCAGTTCAAACCGAGCATCAGTATGGGGAAGAAAGGTGATTTGAGGCCTTTGAACGTGGCATGGTTGTTGGTGCCAGAAGGGCTGGTCTGAGTATTTCAGAAACTGCTGATCTACTTGGATTTTCACGCACAACCATATCTAGGGTTTACAGAGAATGGTCCGAAAAAGAAAAAACATCCAGTTCTGTGGGCGGAAATGCCTTGTTGATGCCAGAGGTCAGAGGAGAATGGCAGACTGGTTCGAGCTGATAGAAAGGCAACAGTGACTCAAATCGCCACCCGTTACAACCAAGGTAGGCAGAACAGCATCTCTGAACGCACAGTACGTCGAACTTTGAGGCAGATGGGCTACAGCAGCAGAAGACCACACCGGGTGCCACTCCTTTCAGATAAGAACAGGAAACTGAGGCTACAATTTGCACAAGCTCATCGAAATTGGACAGTAGAAGATTGGAAAAACGTTGTCTGGTCTGATGAGTCTCAATTTCTGCTGCGACATTCGGATGGTAGGGTCAGAATTTGGCGTCAACAGCATGAAAGCATGGATCCATCCTGCCTTGTATCAACGGTTCAGGCTGGTGGTGGTGGTGTCATGGTGTGGGGAATATTTTCTTGGCACTCTTTGGGCCCCTTGGTACCAATTGAGCATCGTTGCAACGCCACAGCCTACCTGAGTATTTTTGCTGACCATGTCCATCCCTTTATGACCACAATGTACCCAACATCTGATGGCTACTTTCAGCAGGATAATGCGCCATGTCATAAAGCTGGAATCATCTCAGACTGGTTTCTTGAACATGACAATGAGGTCACTGGACTCAAATGGCAACCACAGTCACCAGATCTCAATCCAATAGAGCATCTTTGGGATGTGGTGGAACGGGAGATTCGCATCATGGATGTGCAGCCGACAAATATGCGACAACTGTGTGATGCCATCATGTCCATATGGACCAAAATCTCTGAGGAATACTTCCAGCACCTTGTTGAATCTATGCCACGAAGAATTGAGGCGGTTCTGAAGGCAAAAGGGGTCCATCCCGTTACTAGCATGGTGTACCTGATAAAGTGGCCGGTGAGTGTAGATGGCCTTTAAATTGCATGCGCTGGGCCAGGGATTTCCAATCTAGTAAGGCGCTGATCTCATCCCTAATTATTATAAGATCTGCTAACTCTTTAGAGGACTGGTTTGATTTGTGCCTGCTTTTGAGATGGTATAACTGTTGTATCAAAGAGATGAGTTTAACTGAGGTGATCTTCTTTAGTCTGACCCCATGGTCAGTAAACAAACTGCGTAGTTCACATTTGAAAGCCTCCCACTTCATCGGCAGGGCCTCTGGGAGGAGGTCTGGAAAGTGATGGAAGCATTCAATGGTGTGTTTTATTTTCTGTGTACAGAGAGACCAAGGTCCTGTGGCTATAGACGGGATAGTGACTAACACATAAATTGGGGCATGATAGTGGCAATTTGTTCGCATGTAAGGGCCCTGTGTTGTATAAGAAAAAAATCTATGTAACTACACACCTCGTACGGTGGGGAGTAAAATGTGTAGTCCCTGTCTTTAGGATGTAGGATCCGCCAGACGTCTACTAATTGAAGCCTGTGTTAAGTCCTTTCTGAGGGAGCTCAACTGCCATAGAGGGATATGACTTTTCTCCAAAGAGGTATCAAGTGTTGTGTCTAATGGGAAATTAAAGTCACTTCCCAGCATCCCCTCCAAGAACCCCAACAACTCACTCAGATTTTTCCTTTAGACAGAGACTAGGGAGCGATTATGTAGGTACAGGTTTGCTATAGTAAAAATCTGGTCTAAGATTTGTACCTTGATAAAAGCATATCTACTGGCATCATCCATCAACTCGCCCTGACCACATGCGGAAGAGAACGGTGGACAGCAATAGACACACTCTTGGAGCATGATTCAGGATTAGAGCTATGAAAGCAGGTATTGAAGTAACGATCCTTGATCACCGGGAAATGACCAGTCTCGTGCAAAAAAACATTTTGACACCCTGTCTATGAATGCCATAGAGAATTTGAGATCTTTTCTGAGGGACATTCAGCCTCCGCGAATTCAGGGACCCAAGCTTTATAGTCTCCATGGCTGATAAACTGACGTACTATTCTGTGGGTGGGTAGGGTAAATTTAAGGAATAGGGAGGGAGGACTAGAGGTGGGACACTAGGAAAGCACACATGGAAAAGAATAAACAACAATAAACAGGGAGAAAGGAAGAAGTAAGATGGGAAGAATAAGGAAGAAAAGAAAGCCACTTATCAAGGGGTGTGGGACGAAACCCAGGGGAAACTACGGGGCAAGCTGGAACGCTCACACAGACCAGCCGTTTGTGCTTCCCCAAGTGGAAAGTGACCTAAGTATTGAGGTATTCCGACCAAAAGGCCTTTGCATACTACTTAGAGGATGAAAACAATATGAATGCAACCCAGCACAAAAGAGAGAAACCCCCCCCCAAAAATTAGTTGTCATTAAACACAGTATAAACTATACCATAAGAAAGTATACTTTCCTGCGTGGGGTCAATGTCCAAATAAGAACTGTGTCAAAGAGATTAAGACTTGAGGTGCAGCGGGCTGACGCGTCCTGCTCCTGGGACCATCAGGATTGCTTCCAGCTCTTCTTCTAGGAGCATGTGGAGGTCGCGGTGGTATGCCCAGGATGCCTGGAGTCGGCAGCGACAGCCATGAAGAGAGATCCAGGACTGGGATGTTGAGGGCAGCTGCCACTGCAGAGACGTCATCCGGATGTCGAATATTATGACTGAGGCCCGAGTGACGTATTTGAAGGTGAAGGAGGAACCCACAATTATAGGGGAGGTTCAGTTGATGCAAAGAGTCCAACAGCGGCCGTAGGGCTTTACGTTTCTGAAGGGTTAATCAGGAGAGGTCTGACAATAATTGCAGCTGAGCTACTTGAAAAGCAATCAGTTCCAATTTCCGTGCTTTGCTCATGATGGCTTCCTTCGGCTGATTGTGATGGACCCGACAGATGTCATCCCGTGGAGGATCTTGTGCCATTGGGTGAGCCTGGAGGGCCTGATGTGCCCTATCCAGTTCCACTAGTGAGTCCACCGGAGCCTCCAGGGTGGAGTTGAAGACTGATCGCAGCACAGCATCTCATGAAGTTAAGATGAAGCAACTGATTCTGAGAGGCCCGGGATATTATTTTGACGCCCCCTGTTGTCTGCGTCGTCCAGCTTATTGGTTAGGTTTTAGAGTTGTAAAGAGTGGGTAGATAAAGCAGCTGAATGGGTGTCTAACTGGTTCCTGAGTTCCTACTGGGAGGCTTCAGTGCCAACCACTCTTTGTTGCAGTTGTTATACTTTGTATCTCAACAGCGCCACCTCCACGCTGTAGGATTGTTCAAGGCATGATATGTAGCACTCCATGTCCTCATTAGTTGGAATGGCTGTAAGGTGTTTTTTGAGGGTACATAGCTCTATTAATCCCTCCAATATTTGAGGGAATAGGGAGGCCTGTTGAAACTGCTCCACTTGGGAGGCAAAAGCATGATGATAAGGAGAGTCTTCAAAGCTGGATAATGACGGTTGTAGGGAGGCAACCCTCTGTGGGGGTTGGGTTCCAAGAAATGTAGCATTTGGTGGAAATGGAGAGTGCGATTGTGGCACGGAGGGTGTGGTGCACCATGGTGCATCTGTGTTCGGCCATAGAGGTGACTGTGCAAGGCTGGGGCTGCCGTTCACATGCGGCGGGACCAGGCCAGAGACCAAGCCATGTTCGTTCAGCCAGGCCGTGCGCTGGTTGTGGCGCTGGAGAGTCAGAAGAATCAGAAGGCAGGTGGGAAGGGCACGTGACTTTCAGCCCTGTTCCTGAGGTCACAGGGCGGCCAGGGCAGGATCCCAATGTTGACCTAAGCACTGCCAGCTGTGGGTCCCCATGGGCCGTAGTATCTGAGACACTAACCTCCAGCCCCTGTGATGATTGCCACTTTTCATCTGTGGGGATATCATCCAGCTGATGAAAAGGTGAGGCTGGCTCCTGCAGGAGAAACAGTGGGGGGGTCCTGGTGGAGGTGGACCTGCACAACATGCAGCTGCGGACCGGCTTTCTCAGCGCTATCCTCCTGTGACACTCTCAGCACGGCAGCCAGGTCCCACGAGGCAGGCAGTGCCAGAAGGGGTCAGGGCCAAGGACGGGCGGATGCTGTTCGGAGGACTTTTCTCCCCACCGGAGGTCTGGGAGGGATCTGCCAAACTGGGGTCCATTCTACCCAGTGTTTTCAGGGCAGCCTGGGGAGCGGGGGAAACCTTTATGATTTGGAGATCGCCTTACAACAGATTAAGGGTCTGTTAAAGCCTCAAATGTCCAAAGACCCTTCTGGTCATGTTTACCATCTGGCACTCAACGTAGGACCCGGGAGTGAACAGCTGACCACTTGGGCAACCTCTGCAAAAGTCTCTGCTTTTCTGGTGACCAGAACTGAAAAAGAGTGCCTTGATATGTCACTTCTGTTTCACTGACTGGAAGGACAAGCTGAGGTTGCCTCTGTATTTAATCCTACATTCTTACTGTTCACTATAAGCTGGGCTCATTGTGTTGGCAAGGAACCACTTGTAAGGTAATCTGACTGACTTCTGAGCCCTAACAGTGAACTTATATATTATAGACCCATGTCTGCAGTGCCTTTGTGGATTGTTGAGGTAGTCCTGCTAGTCTGTGCGATTGTGACTGTGTTGAGTTTTGTTCTGTGGGTGGCGTATAGAATCTAGAAGTTTGCAGAGACAAACTCTGCCCAGGTTTATGTACCTTTCCTCTAGGATTGGGATCATCCCCATGATGCAGTAATGGACAGTGGAGTCTGAGGGATACTGACAGAGATTTAACAGTTGACAGTTTGACTTCTGAATATTGTGTGAAGGTCTCTAATTTGTCCCATACTGATAGTTAGCGGGTTAGTCTGAAACTGTAGTAACAGAAGATATCTACAGTCCTTGAATAAAACACTATTCCACAGGTCACAATATGGGTAGTGAGCAGAGTAAGATGGCAGCCAAGCACTGTGGACCAAAGAAAGCAACTGACATATTGTCACACTGGAAAGGTAAAGAGTGGGTGAAAGAAAGTCATGAGGTATTGAAGGTTTTGCTTATGCTAGATCTTCCCCTGAGTGGCATACCCAGTCAGAAGGATGGCTCGATGTAGAGAGTTGGTGACAGAGGGTTGGAACAAGGTGGATGGGAAGAAGGGATGGTACCAGAAGCCCTCTGAGTGACTACCCCCATATAACTGTGACGGACAGACTACACAGACTGCCCACATCTGACCAGTCATCACCATGGAAAAGAGTTCTAAGGGTGTTAATGCTGAGCCGGAACCCTGAAGGATGGACTTGTATATAATATGGGATGCAAAACCTGAAATGGACAGACAGCTGTAGAAACTGTTTGGATTCTAGACCATTCCCCTCAGTGAGACTGGTTAGGACAGAGTGTAGGATGATATATTTGTTGGGCTTGCATGTGATGTTGCCATGGGAGATAAACTCCTTCCCCCGATACCTGGTAAGTATGCTGCTGTTGAGGTATACCAAACCTAGTCTGCAATTGAGTTAATGGCCAACAGTGTGAAAGCCCCAGACCCCTACAAAGCCGCATGCCATTCCTGGAATATAGAGTATGTAACTAAGTCCTTTTAGTGCAATTACCAAAATCTTGACACCCTATGTTCCATTTGTTTTCCGCGGGGATCCTGGGATTTGGCAAAAGTCTCATTTGGCCTTGAACTAGAACAAACCAGACAAGCCCACAGGGCACAAAGTGTCCCCTATAAGGAGAAATTACAGTCAGGGGTGATATACCTAAACAGACTGAATAAGACGGCGGGGCATAGAATTAGAGTACCCTCTCACTCCTGCCCAATAGGATGCTGTGAACACCTAGACCTCTTAAAGGCATGATTGATAAAGCGTACTCAGACCCCATATAAAACTCTTCTGTTCCCGGTCACGAATAAGACCCAGAAAGGACAGCCGGATACATACCGGGTGGTCCATGACCTCCGAGCTGTCAATGAGTGTTCTGAAGCTCTCACCTCAGTTGTCCCCAACCCACACACATTGTTGGCAGCTGTGCCTGAAACAATTGCTATTTTCTCAATTGTTATTGATTTGGCAAGTGCTCTCTTCTCTGTGCCCCTAGTTGAAGATTTCCAGTACCTGTTTGCCTTTACCAACTTAGCCTTCCAGTACACCTGCTGCAGACTCCCACAAGGGAGGCAAAACTCCCCCACCCAGTACTCCGCGGGCCTTCAAGAAGTGCTGGAAGATTAGATGCCCCCACCCCAACTGTTGCAATATGTGGATGACTTACTTTTGTGTGCTCCCTCGTTACAGGCAAGCCTCTTGCCTCTTTGAAAAAGGGTCCAAGGCTTTAAGAGACAAACAAGACTGCCAGGAGAAGGCGGACTCAGCCACAAGCAGACACCTGACAGAGGAAAGGAAGCTAGCAATCCAGAATATGCCCTTGCCCAGTATGTTTCTAGGATTGGTCAGCTACTGCAGGCCTTGGATAAGGTCTGCCTTTAACTATGCAACTATGACTGCATTGCCTCCACCCTTTTTTCCCTCTGTCCCAAGGCAATAGATGCATTCCACAGCCTTAAGCTGGCAATCTTGTCTTCTCCAGCCCTAGGCACACCCCACTACACCAAGCCTTTTGTCCTGTTTTGGCCTACCATTGATCTACCATTCAGTCTGGCTACATTCAGTCATAAGGGGAGCCCCCTCCTGTGTCAGAGCAGTAGCTGCAGTCAGCAGAGGTGAGTCGATCCTATACCAACCGGTCACAGTGCAAACACCACATGATTTTCACAGTATTCTTACCCAAGTACAGCCCAAGCATCTCACCATGGCCAGACAGCTCAGACTCCAGTGTGCACTCATGATGCCCAAGAACATCACACTGAAAAGGTGCACTGCTCTGAATCCTGCCACTCTGTTGCCAGCCTTACAGGATTCAGAAGGGGGAGAGAGAGAGAGTCCTCTCAGACTCTCAGATGAGGAACTTTTTGAACTTGAGCATAAGCATGACTGATTGTCCCTTATCCAACAGGAGGCCTCTGGTTTTGCTCATGTCACTGAAACTGTTTAACCCAGACATTGAGTTTTTTGTAGATGGCTCAGTGGGATAGGATTGATGGTTCTACACTGGATATGCAGTGGCACAAATGAGGTAGTAAAAGCAGAAGCACTCCCTCCACACAGGTCAGCACAGGAGGCTCAGTTGAGCACTCTATGAAGCGCTACAGCTGGTGAAAGGTAAAAGGGCAAACATCTATACCAATTCTAGGTATAGCTTTGGGGTCTATCACGACTCTTGTCCCATGTGGAAGGCTAGAGACTTCCTCACCTCTCCTGTGACACCCATTAAGCATGGGATGCTGATTAAAGAGCTCATGGATGCTCTCTTCCATGAGAGGTGGGGATGATTAAAGTTAAAGCACACACAAAATTGGCAACGCCACAAGCAAAGGGGAATGAATTAGCTTACAGGCTAGCCATGGCAGCTACACGAATGGAGCCCAGAGACTGTCCAGCAGTCTCACCGGTGAGCACTGAGCCTGAAATGTTCGATTACAGATGTTCTAGTACTTGTAAGCGATTTGAGTATGAAGATCTGTAACCCTTGTGTGACTGGCCTCCAGGAAATCTGGTGAAGAGTCCAGCAGGTAAGAAGGGCTAGCCTACCTGCAGGTACCTGGAGTTTGAGGGGGTCACTCAGGACAGAGATACAAGCCATGCATGACTCAAAAGGGGGAATGTGAAGGAGATCACAGTGGGCTCGTACGCCATCTAGTATACTGGCAGCCTTTTTAGATTTAGCATCCATTTAATATAATCTGCTTAGTGATTCTTATCTTAGTTTCAATTCTGCTTACAGCTTGGATGGGGTCTCTATTAATTCTAACAAAGAAAAGCCCATTTTTAGAGGGGGGACCTCATGTCATTTAAAAAATAAATAAAATGAAAAAAATGCATGGGGACCCCCTTGTTATTAAAAACAAAAAAACAAAAACAAGCAAAAAAAAAAATATGCAAAAGGCAGAAGATAAGCAGCACTCCAGACATCAATTATGGTGAAAAAATGTGGTCTCTTTTATTCCATGAGTAGCAACAGCGACATTTCGGCTCACATTGAGCCTTCCTCAAGCCAACAATCAGTGTACAAAGCAGGTATATATACAAAATTTGGCAGTCATGTGTAAACCCCACCCACCACATACATATAAATTGTATGAATGTGATACATATTTCATTATTTCAATACATATATATAAAGTGCAAGGTGTCCATAGTTATACAATACATTTATAATAAGTGACATCTCAAACTGGTGCAAAGTATAGAGCAATATAGCATGTAGTTCGTTGATCCTAACATAAATCAGGTGTTAAGTGCCAATGTGCAATAAAAACCACAATCTGTGGTTAGAGAACATACCTCAGTGTGTTCACAATCCTCCGATCCCATATTTATCTGATAAGTTGTGTGTAACGCTGACAGCGTATAAGTGGAATGCATAGATGGAGCGCAAGCCAGGGGAACTTGACTGCACATGCGTTAGACTGCCGGAAGTGCCCAGACACTGTCATAGCAACATGTCAACAGTTAGACTGCAGCATTTAGCCGCTGGATCGTAACCTCAAGAAGTAAGTATACATAAAAAGAGAACATGAAGCATCCTGGGAGCTTCAATTTGGGCACACTAGTCCACTTTACTGTGTTTAATACAGAATATAACACAGGATGTCAACGGCAAAAAACGTCCCGATACTTACTGGCCTGGGGGGATATAATCTTACCGAGTCCACTTTATAGGTTTGGGTATACTCTGACCGGTGGGGGTATATTCTGGCCTAGGCTACTTTATACCATGGGTATACTTTGGCCTAGGCCAAACTATAACCAGGTATAACCTAGGACAGGGATATTGTGGGCTGATGTATGTCTTGTTTTAGGTCTATCTGGACGACATCTTGACAAAGACCTATTGACAGGTCGAAACGATACACAAATAAAGCCGCAAAATCATAATAAAAAGCGCATTATTTACGCATTTAACCCTTGGTCTGCCACAATTTATTACGTTTATCATTTGGGGTAGGATCAGTATCCCAGGCACCCCCAACCTACAGAAGTGCGGCCAAAAAATACATGTTTACTGCATTTTTATTCACATTGCATTTACATTGCGTTAAAATCGCCTAGCGTAGGCACAACATAAACACAATGTTTACACTACATTTACATAAATGCTATGTGAACGCAATATTAGCCCCTGCATTCACACACTTTTCAATTACATCATGTTTATATTTCTTCAACATGGAATGGATTGAAGCTAGAGATGAGCGAGCACTAAAATGCTCGGGTGCTCGTTATTCGAGACGAACTTTTCCGAGCTCAGAGTGCTCGTCTCGAAATAACGAGCCCCATTGAAGTCAATGGGAGGAGAGAGACTGGGGGGGGGCACCTCTCGGGGGGGCACCTGGGGATTCCCGGCCCTCCCCCCCTAGCAACCTCCGTAATCTCGTTCCACACCTTGGTGGGCAACATCCACCAGAGCGAGCGCGCTTAACTTCCTCTCCCGGGGTGGGGGGGGGGGGGGGGTGGGAGGGGGGGCACGGACCGACATCTCCCTCCTAGTGCCCCACACATCTTGATTTCTTTTTCCCTTTCCTTTCATTGCTCCGGTACCCCGGGGATATCCATCTCCCCCCACCGGAGGGGTCGGGGGGGGCCCATTCTCCACCCGGGTGATGTTCCACCCCCCTCCCCCCTTGGGGGGGGGGCAAAGGGGGGGGGCCCACCCATTTAGGGGGGGGGGGGGGCTCCCTGACTCCTGTACTTTAACGCGGGGGGGTATCCTCCCTTCCTAGGGGTGGGGACCTCCATCCCTCCATAACCTTCCCTGCTCCTTGCTGGGGGGCTGGGTCTCCCCCCCTCATCTCCAGGGGCTATTCCACTCGCTTTTCCCCAGCGCCTGGCAGGGGGGGGCCTTAATCAACGGGGGCGGGGGCCACCCCCCCTGTTCACATCCCCTAGAACCTCACCACTGACCCCCCCAATGGGGGGACACTCACCACATCCCCCTACTCATCCATAACGGGGGGTCGCGTCAAGACCCCTGGGCCCCCCCCCCCACCCAACACGCCCCTTCTCAACTCCTCTCCCCTCACCCCGATCGAACCACGTCCTAGGGGCCCCCCCCCCCAACTCCATCTCCCTCCCCGGGGGGGGGGGGGGGGTGGGGGGGGGGGGGGGCGGGGGTGGACCAAACCCCTTTACTCTGCGGGTCTACCCCTTCCCCGCGGTGGTGGGGGCGGCCTTGCGGTTGGGGGGGGGGGGGGGGGGGGGGGGGGGAGGAATTTTCAAGGGGACCACGGGTCTGCACGGGAAGCTTGGCCAAACACCTGGGAACCTCAGAAAAGGAGGAAACACCACGGAAATGGGACAGGAAACAGCCAGGGGAAGCATGCATGGTGCCTCTGAGGCTGCTTAATCGACACCATTATGCCAAATTATGGGCAACAGCATGGCCAATGACAGAGTGACCGAATGAGGGCTAGATAGCATTCTAAAAAACATCCAAGTATTGACCCTGACACTATAAGGACGGCATGCAGATTGGCAGCGGCAGCAGTGGAAGGCGAGAGAGTGTCATGGCGGCATACCCTAATGGAACTCGGGGTTTTCCCAAGGAGGTGAAATGATTTCCTATGTGAACAAAAGGTTGACAGTTATATTTAGTCGATAACACAGCATGGTGGCGACCATAGTGACCAAGTCCATAACGTATTTGGTGAAACCACGAAAACTGAGCCGACACGCTCTTTGATAATGAGGACGACATGGTGGAGGCCGCCATGGAGACGATTCCATGATTAAGAGCGACAGTATGGGGCATTCATATTGCGCTGCTATGATTGCAACTTCAGGTCTCCAGCATGGCGGCGACAGAGGGCCGAGCTCCTATGTATCTGTGAAACACCTTGAAAATTCTGCCTGACACAGGTCGTTTGATAGGGGTGATGAGTGTGCTCCTCCTCCTCGTGCTCCAGCGTGGGGTATAGAGAGTTTGAAATGAGACATTGGTGGACGCTGGAGGATCGTGGAGGCAAAATGGGACAGGAAAAAACAGCAGGGGCAGCAGCATGGATGCCTCTGAGGTGGCTAATCTGGGATGGATGTGGCGATCCACTGCCAGGCGAGATTTCGCCTGTCCAAGCCCTGTCTCTCGGCTCCTCCCACCCACCCAAAATGGCTGGGGGCCACGAAGCGTTTACTTGAAAACAATTATTATTTCAAAGCATGGCCAGGTCGTTTGAATATTTCCCTAGGAATAATGGAAGAGCATAGTGGTTTCTATTTTGAATTGTTTTACGGAAATGGTTCCATGATTAAGAGACGACCAGTATGGGGCATCCCTTATTGCGCTGCTATGATTGCACACTTCGTGTCTCCAGAATGGCGGCGACGACAGAGGTCCAGTTCCACTATGTATCTGGTGAAACACCATGAAAATTCAGCCTGACACAGTCGTTTGATACAGGGGACGAGTATGGAGGCAGTGAACACTAGTAGTAGATAACATGTGCTGCAGTTAAAACTATGTTAGTTGGACTTGAGATGGCGCTCACTGCCAGGCGGCTTTCGCCAATCCAAGCCCCTATCTCTAGGCTCTCCCCAAACAGCACTTCTAAGAACTTTGTATAAGATCAAGTGTAGTAGCGTCTTATAAGTTAGGATAGGCGGAGGGTGAGGGGAATGTAAAAGATGCAAAGAAGCGTGAAAATAATATCGTAAATGATAAACGTTTGCCAGTATATTTTGTGGATTACACAGCAGGGCGGGGCGACAAAGTTAACAAGTGTGATGTGGAAGCCATGAAAAACAACCCCAAATTCTGCCTGACACAGTTCGTTTGATAAGGGGACCATGTATGGAGGCAGTGAACTAGAGTAGTTAAAGGTGCTGCAGTTAAACTATGTTAATTTGGATCTTGAGATGGTGGAGTGGCCTCCGCTGCCAGACGAGCTTTCGCCAACCATGCCCCTGTCTCTGGCTACTCCCCAAACAGCACTTCTAAGAACCTTTTGAATAAGATCAAGTGTAGTAGCGTCTATAAGTTTGGGATGTCGGCGGGTGAGGGAATGTAAAAGACTGCGCTAGAAGCTAGGAAATAATATAGGTTAAATGATATAAAAGTTGCCAGTATATTTTGTGGATTAACACAGCAGGGTGGCCGACAAAGTATTAAGTTTGATGTGGAAGCCATGAAAACAACCCCAAAATCTGCCTGACACAGTTCGTTTTGAGAAGGGACCATGTATGGAGGCAGCTATATGGACGACTTTTGGAGGCAGCTATGGCGATTGACGTGTGGAGGTAGCAAATGGAGACGACCGCTTGGAGCCAGCTAAAAGAGAAATGTGGAGGCTGCGCCTATGGAGACAATTTAATTTGGATAGTGCCTTGATGGGCAGTCCAAAAAAGATTTCAAAACCAGAGGAGCAGGTAGGGTGGTCCTCCAGAAAAATTAAATAAATTGAGTGCCTGTATGTGGCAGTCCAAAAAAGTTTTTCAAACTAGAGGAGCAGGTAGGTGGCCTCCAGAAAATTAAATAAAAGTGAGTGCCTGTATGGGCAGTCCAAAAAGTTTTCAAACCAGAGGAGCAGGTAGGTGGTCCTCCAGAAAAATTAATAGATTGAGGCCTGTTTGTGGCACTCCCAAAATTGATTCTTTAAAACAGAGGGACCGGGTGGGGCCACTCCAGAAAAAAATTAAATACATAGATCGTATAGCCGTTGGCCCTGGCAAAAAAATTACCAGAAGAAGAAGAAGGAGGACATTGAGGAGGGGGGAGTGCATACATTATTCAGGGTTGAGCTTCCTTCACCTGGGGACAATGGAAATCCGGAGAAATCCCGGCTTTATTCATTTTGATAAGCGTCAGCCTGCAGCGCTGTCAGTCGACAGGCGTGTGACGCTTATCGGTGATGATGACACAGCTGCACTGAAAACCCGCTCGGTACAACACGCTAGCGGCAGGGCAGGCAAGAACCTCCAAGGCGTACAGCGCCAGTTCGTGCCACATGTCAGCTTGAAAACCAGTATGTAGGGAGCTGTGTGATCATTTTAGGACGATGGTATGGTCAGCTACGTACTCCTCACCACTTTCTGTAAAGATCAGCCCTACTCGCGAGACTGGGGACAGCGTTGACAGTTGTCTGCTGGGTGACATAAAAACTGGCAAAGGCTTGTAAACGTACCCCTTGCCATTGCTGGAAAAATGCCGCCTGCTCGCCTACTCCCTCGCTACTTGTCTGCAGAAGGACGCCCCTCTGCCGCTAGCGCTGTCACGAAGGGAATACTGTTTCACTTGTGCACCAGGGCCTGCTGGTTTCAGGCATTCTCACACTCCTTCCTCTCCAGGGATGAGAGTGGAAAGATTTTGCTTGTACCGTGGGTCCAGGAGAGTGAAACCAGCGAATCGGTGCTGGAATAAAATTCTTTGAACGCAAGGGTCCGGATAGGCAGCCTAGCATGAAATCTGCCATATGCGCCCAGAGTCCAACGCGCAAGAAGTTCACTCCCCTCACTGCCGACTGCCCATTTCCTCCTCCTCCAACTCTCCAACTCCTTTTTTCTGCCAACACGATTGAACCGTGAAGGAAGTTAACAATGGTCCCTCTCTTCTGTCTCGCAACATTCTCCTCCTCTTCCTCTCATCCTCCTCCACCTCTCCGATTGCGCTGAGAAACAGACCTAAGGGTATTTGGCTATCCAAGGGACATCTTCTCCCCCGTCTCGTTGGACGAGCGCAAGCTTTCCGACTTCCATGCTGACCAGAGAGTTTTTCAACAGCGCAGCGCGGATGGTGATGGGCTGATGATGGCGGGCATTGCCACTGACCATGCTGTGTTGACTCCTCAAAGTTTACTCAGCACCTGACAGATATTTCGAACTCCACGTCCACTGCCTCATTGGATGCGGGAGCTGACTGGACCTGAACTAACCAGTTCTGGGGAAGTTGACTCTGGCAGTTACAATAGCTCTGCGTGCTGGTAAACTCAGGATAACAGTTACTGTTGAATTCCACCTCGTGAGCACGTGACAACAGTCGGTGAGCGGGGCAGTTGGAGGCGCGCTGCTCTGTCCTGAGAGGTGGCAGCAATCCTGAGCTGGGACTTCCTGAATGCAGCACCATATTCGGCGGCACCTTCGTGAGCAAATCAGACAGATGTGGTTATGTCTAGGGTTGAAACGCTGAACTATCGATTGTAACACATGGGCCAGGCTGGCACATGTGCAGTCTGCCGAGTGCAAGAGCCCACCCAGGTTTAACGCCGTTGTCCACACAACAGGCTGCTTCAGTTCAGCGGTTGCTCAGCCAACAGATCAGTCTGCGCCGTGATGCCTGTAAAGCCTTGGGGCGGGATGTGCCATTATCGCCTAGGCTCAAGTCAGTTTGAGCACCGCCTGCCTGTCGATTAGCGACGCACTGCTGCGGTGCCTAGAGCTACCGACTGATGGCGCCATCCCACGGATTGGGTAATTCGGGGAGGAGGTGCGGGAGGAGGGTGGGAAGAGGAGAGGCCTAGTAGTCCTTTGAGACCTGCGCCGAGGTAGCCCGCCATCCTCGGCGCGGCAGTATATGGAGCAGCCCCAGGGTCGACTCGGTCCCAGCCTCCACCAAGTAACCAGTGTGCCGTCACGATATATAGTGGCCCTGCCCGAGCAACCTCGTCCACTGTCCTGTGGTCAAGTCGCCTTGTCGTCAGAAACCGCGTTGGTCAGGAGAACGGATGATGTTCTGCATGTGACTTGTCTGTGCAGGGCTGCGGACGGCCAAATCGGGAAAAGTAGTGGTCGTCTGGGGACCGAATACCGAGGGGCGGCCGCCACATGAGGTTCGAAGAGCCTCGGTCCCTACCAGCTATAGGGGCAGCATCTCCAGGCTAGCAACTTGGACGATGTGGACGTTGAGGGCTTGGGCAGTGGGGTGTTTTTTCGGCGCTATTACTGCCCTTTGCGCTCCCAGCGTGAGCTAGGGAGGATATGGAGACTGAAGCGGCTGGTGGAGCTGTGCGTCAGGATGCTGGAGCAAGGATGGGGCGGACGAGGTAGGTGCGTCGAGTTCGCATGGAGGGAGTTGGCACAGATCGTTCCCGGGGGCAAGGGGGGCGACTAGCAGATGACACCGGGGGAAGGAGCATGGAGTTAGGGCGAAAGCCGGGGAAGTGATGGCCCAGGCCGCAAGGAGAAGGGAACTTGGACGTCTGGTGGCATGAGTGGGGTGTCATTAACATTCATTGCCTGGCTACTGGTGGTGATTTAAGCTAGTAGTGGAGTGGAACCCACTGCTGTCCTGGTTTGGCAAGGTTGCACACCACACAGTCAGTCGGTAATCCGGTGTTTCGTAAATATGGAGAGAGAACCCCAGACTTCGCTGGGAAACAATCTAGCCCTCCACGGGAGGGCGTGTTTTTGTTTGTGTTTTTTTTTAAGAAAACGATGCTATCCTGTGCTATGGCTAGTTTGCTAACTAAACACTGACAAGCCACACAACGGATTTTTGCTGTGCCTTGAGACTTGAGCTTCAAAAGAAATAGGTAAAAAAAAATAAATCAGCAGACTCTGGCCTAATTCTAATCAAACCCCTCACTAATTAGTCCCCACTTCTGTGTTTTGAGGTGATTGCGTGTCACTAAGAGCTAAACACAACGGTAGCAAGTCTCCCTGCAAATTCCTCACAATATGGGTACTAGCTGCACTACTAATCCAGCAGCAAAGCCCAGACCACAGCAAACAAAGAAAGGAAAATATAACGCTATTGTAGGCCTAAGTAAGCCGTTGGGGTTCTCCATGCGGCTATTTTCTAGCCTACAATGAAAGCACACTGCTTTGCAATAGTGACTGTTGAGGCTATAAAGAGAATATAAGGTAAAAAAAATAATCAGCAGAGCTTTGCCTAATTCAAATCAAACCCTAAATAAATTGTCACCCACTTTGGTTTGTTTAAGGTGGATATGTGTGTCACTAAGAGTAACACAATGGTGCAAGTCTCCTGCAAATTCCTCCACATATGGGTACTGCGCACTAATAATGGCAGCAAGCCCCGCCACACAAGCAAATAAAAAAAAAAAAAATGTATAACGTTATGTGCCCTAAGAAGGGCTGTTGGGTTCTCTGTAGATACACTCCTACTAACACATTCTAATAGAACACACCTAACGCTGTTCCTGACCAGCAGCAGCTCTCTCCCTAGCGCATCCAGACAGAGCAATGATGGACCGAGCAGCGCGGGCAGGGGCTAGTCTAATTCAGTGTCACCTGATTGGCCAGCCAACCTCTGCTATTGACGTGTAAGGGTACCACGTCATGCTGGATGGAGTGCAGAGTCGCCTGCTGTGATTGGCTCTGTTTTGGCCGCCAAAAAGCAAACGGGGGAGATGCCATTTCTCGAGCTGGCGAAATACTCGTCCGAGCAACGAGAGTTTCGAGTACGCTAATGCGTGAATGAGCATCAAGACTGGAGAGTATGTTCGCTCATCTCTAATTGAAGACATGCTTTGCGAAATGCATTGTATGCAGATGTTAACCTTTAACCTTTATATCACGTTTACATTGGCAATTAACTTACTTAACCCCTTACGACGTTTATGTATCTGTATGTCGCAGTCGGCGCGAGTGTATGTAGAGGGGCTCACAGGCTGAGCTCATCTCTATCCAATAGGGCGTATTGCTGCATATTGCAAGCAAACACCCACTGGTAACACCCACAGTCATTGCTGGCATTGTGGGTGTTAACCCTGTAAAGCCCGGCAAAGTATAAAGGGCATTTAAATCTTGAATCGATCGCCACCCCTGTGAAGTCCTCAGTTACCCGTGACAGCATTGGGTCATACATTGCGAATTGCACATTGTAGTGGTGATGTGTAAAATCCCGCATATTACGGCACGCAGCATAATAGTACCATTAATCACCCCATTTCCCTAGAATTGATATAAATATCTAAATAAGCAGTACAGACAATAGGTTAGTTATCGCCGTGCATATCTTTCTCCACTGTCTGATCTATCAAAATATAATGGTTATCTCTGCTCGTTCAACGCCGAAAACATTATAAAACCTATAAAAATTTGGATTTCACGTGATCGCACCAATGTCTTTGGGTCGCACAGGAAAAGCCATAAAAACCAAGCCCAAAAAAAATGGCACAAATGCATTTTCACACAAATTTCACTGACATTTGGAATTTTTCCCCTTCACGTGCACGGCCTGGCATATTTAATACCGTCAATATGAAGTGCAATTTGTTACCAGAAAAACAAAGTCCTCACACAACTTTACACACAAGTCTCTCCAGAGATGCTCAATTGGGTTTAGGCCAGGTCTGGCTGAGTTGGGTCAGGAAATGGTCACATAGAGTCTGAAGCCTCTGCTGTGTTATTTTTCTTTTTAGCGTGTGTAGGGTCGTTGTCTTATCGGAAGGTGAACCTTCGGCCCAGCAGAGTCCAGAGCTCTGGAAGAGTTATCCAGGATATCTCTGTATCCTGGATAATTAATCTTTCCTTCCATTACCCCATGGTGCCTGCCCCCCCCCTATGGCCTGATTCTGCCAACACCATGTGGACTGCTGGGAAACAAATCTGTAAAAAAGTACAACTTAGGTAAGCTAGTTCTCCACCTAGTGTGGGACACTTGTATAAGCCTGGAACTTGGTATATATCTGGTGTGTTTGCCAGAGATAACAGACGGAGGAGGACATAGGATGGATTAGTGAATATGTGTGAGAAGGAGAGCGGAGGTGACGTTTATCAGTTAGCGAGTGTGTAGGCATGTCTATAGCGATGGGCTTTAAGAGCACCGTTTGAAACTTTGGAGGGTGGGTATTAGTTTGAGAGTCCGGGAAGGCCATCCAGAGAATTGGTGCACTGCTGGGAGGAACAAAAGTACTGGCGAGCGAGCAGTGAGAGTTCGAATTAAGGTAAGGATTATCTAATGTCATGCAGATCGAAGAGCAAGGAGGGCGATAGACTGAGATGAGAGAAGAGAAATAGGTAGGTGCAGCATATTCAAACTTTGGGTGAGGGTATATATGTTAATGAATACGTGGAATGGAGGAAGAGGACAGCAGCATTAAGAATTGATTGTAGAGGAGAAGTTTAGTGAGTAGAAAATAATTAGTAGGGGAGTAAGTAGTCTATTCGAGAGTGAATAAGCGCAACAATTGGCATTTTAGTAGTTTCAATTGTCAGAAATGGGAAGATCTTGAGATTGTTCTAGAGAGGATGCGGCACGAGTGAGCAAAAGATTGAATATATGATGAAAAGGAGAGGTCAGAGTCCAGCACAAACCCAAGAAAGGTGGCCCGGGGCTAGTGATCCCACCAACCAAGATGGAGAAATCATGGTTGGGTGGTTAGTAGATGGTGAGAAAAGACAAGAAGTTTTCGTTTTAGAAAGATAAGTTTCAAGAAGAGAGAGGCTGCATGATGTTAGAGACAGCAGAGAGACAGTCACTAGTGTTCTGGAAAGGCAGGGGGGATGTTACTGCAGAAGTATATAGCTGGGTGTCATCAGCATAGAGATCATACTGGAAACCAAATCTGCTGATGGTTTGTCCAATGGGGGCATTATTAGAAGCGGTAGAACACCTCAAGTGATATCAAGGAAATGGACAGCATGTGAGGTATAAAATGGTCTGTATTTAGACCATGTGAATTTCAGATTTTCTGCTTAATAAATTAGCAAAAATATCAACATTTCTGTTATTTTTCTGTCAAGATGGGGAGCAGAGTGCACATCATGAGCAAAAAAGAACTTTTTGATCTTACCAATTGGCCACAATGAAAGAAAGAGTTAAATTCCAATGTGTTTGGATGTGACTTGCATTGAAAGAAGTGAGAAAACAATATATCAATTCCAAAATTAGTCTTGCATTAAAGCCGCCATATGCATTTCTGATATTCTGAAGTAGTTGTTTATATTATTTTTTTATTACAATTAATAAGTAGAGTGAATTAATAGAAGCATTATATTAGCAGAAAAACTAAATACATTACACTAGGCTATAAAGGCTATGGGAGGTATGGAGGGGGCCGTAATGGGGCATTGAGGGCGGAAAGAGTGAGCTAGCAGAATGTATCTGGCCTGTGCCTGGGACAACTGCACCATGAAAACCTTCACCTTGAACGCTCCCATGGTTAGCAGCTTACATACTTCTGGCCATTGCAGCCATACGCTGGATACATCAGGAGGCCTAAGTTTTTGATGTATCGACAGCACCCGAGGGTTGGGGCTCCTATTATGTGGCGAGAAGTGGTTGACACCCCCTATGATTCTATAAGTGTCATTCAGGTAATATTCCTGTGTACAATGACCATTATTATAAGTATATGGTGATCAAAGCAGTAGTACAGTAATTTTTTTCTCAAATTTATTTTGAATCCTTAATCATCATAATTTTTTTTCTTTATTATCACATTTCTGAGGTAAAACTGGGTTTTCAAAAGCAGAATATACACTTTAGGGAAAAATAACAAACCCAGAACTCCGGGCACATGAGGTCAGGATGGCCGAAACCTCCACAGCCACCATGTATTTCCCTCTGGTGCTCAGATAAGCCGGGATCATGGCGATCCAGACACTGCAGAACAGCAGCATGCTGAAGGTGATGTACTTGGCCTCATTAAAACTGTCCGGTAATGTCCTCACCATGAAAGCCAGAACAAAGCTCACAGCTGCCAGGAGCCCCATATAACCCAACATGGAGTAGAAGCAGATATCTGACCCCTCATTACACTGAATGATGATCTTCCCAGGATACGTGTGATGGTTATACTCTACATAAGGAGGAGACACCAACAACCAAACCACACAAATAAGAACTTGTACAGAAAAACACACGAGGACCACACAGTTATCAACTTTATATGAAATCAGCTTCCTCCAGGAACTTCCAGGTTTGGTGGCTTTGAAGGCAATACAGACTGTGATGGCCTTGGTCAAAACACAAGAGACTCCAATGATAAAAAAAGATCCCAAATGATACTTGTCTCAGTAAGCAGGTGATGTCCACTGGACGACCAAGGAAGAAGAAGACACAGAGGAAGCTCAGCAAGATGGAGACCAGGAGGATGAAGCTCACAGTCCGGTTATTGGCTTTAACAATGGGAGTGTCCCAGTAATAGATGAAGCTTCTCAATATGAATACTGTTGCTATGACAAATAATAATATTAATCCCAGAAATATAAAAGAAAAAATATCATTATAAGATAAAAACTCAATATCTTTGGGTATACATTTCACTTTCTTCTGATCAGGCCACTCCTCTTCAGGACATTTATGGCAGATTTCACTGTCTAAAATAGAGAAAAAAGAATTTACTTGGAATAAGGCATTTATATGGTTAACATATTTTATTGGAAGCAGCAATGATTATGGTTGTTATCATTGGATGTTTGCCGTATAATGCTCCATCATGGAGTGCCAAACCTCCCCAAAATGGTGGCATTCAAGGCCCCATTAATTTAAATGCAACTGGTGACTTTTTTGTTCAACAATTGTGAAAAGAACAGATTTTCAACTTTTATTGGTCTTCTTATCACCAACCGTGTCTAGGGAAGGCAACAGAAAGTCAAAGTTTGGGTGCATATCGAACTTTGCCCATTCGTGTCCCTTGACACAGATCCCAGATTTTATTAGAATGTTGTCACTGACTCTGGGGATGTCAACTGCTTTATTGCCACCAGCAAAGTTGCCGGCCACATTCAAATTGCTATGCAAGGGCATTTTTACTTCATTTGGAATCCCCGCTTCCCTGGGCATTGCATGAAATGTTAAATTGTGAAACCTGGAACTCCAAATTGTTACAGATAAAATAATCCCTCACATTTATCTGGAAGCTGAGTGGTGCTTTGAAAACCTGTCACTTTTCCTGTACTCCTACTTTCCCAACATTTTTTTCGGCACAATTTTTGCCATACATTCATAGCTGCAAAAATCTGGTTATTGGAGTTCTATTAAACCATTATGAATGTGGAGATAGTTGTAAACTTTTTGGTTGTGTGCCAATTTGTTAACCCTTGTGCCACAATTTAACATCCCAGTGTAATTTATCAAAAACACGGACCCTGCACCAAAATTACTAAATGCCCCACAAAGATTATGACAGAACAGGACATTTGCTCTGTCCTTTATGTGCACTACAATAACTGGAGTGAAGTGTTCCTGTGAAGACTCCCAAAACAGCATTGGTTCTGATAGATTCGGATCAAAATTATTTGGCAAAGCTTCAGCCACCTGAATAAGGAATAAATCGCTCATCTCTAGTTAGAATGAAGACCATCTAGATTTCATTCTACTATTAGTTTGAACCTCATGAAGCAGTGGAGCAGTGTCTGTTGGGTATCGCTGGCATCACAGCCACAGTCTCTTTGGAATGGATGAGAGTTTTCTGAAACATAATTTGAGGGAACGTATATGGATGCCATCTGAGGATCTCTCTTCTTTGACACAAATTTAAAATTGTAGTGGTGTTTTTGAAGAAAAGAGACCCAAAATTTATCATAAGGACCCATGCACATGAACTTGTTAGGGAACACAGGGATCATGACACCCATAGACTATAGTCTATGGGACCTGGTCAAGGTGCGGAGAGCACATGCTGTCTCACTGCACCATGACTGAGCCAGAAAGCCACCTGCATAGTATAGGACATGTCCTTTGTTATGGCTTATTACCACGGTGGCCGCTCTGCTTTTAATCCAGAGCTGAGGGGTGAGGAGCATTCACTCGTCCTCTATTGCACCTGGCTGTATGCTCATCTGTGCTACAGCCTCCGGAGGATCAAATTAGGTTCATGAAAATAATTCACTCACATCTCATTTTTACCTCTTTTCATGGACACTTCCCCCTCAGGACATGGGACACAGTTATAGCAGCAGGCATGATGTCCTCCATTAGGAGCCTTCCTGAATCCTGGAGGACATGGATCATTACACCGAGACTGTGGCATCTGTACAAAAAGTAAATCACACATAATGGGAGATACAGTCAGGAATAGGATTAAAATTTTAAACAATTGTCTCTCTACTTTAGAAGTGGGAAATCAGTTGTGTACCAAGGCATAGAGAAAAACAATACCCACTGTAATAAAGAATTACAATATCCTTATATTAATATAATATGCACATTTACATTTTTTTGTCTCTAAAAAGGATTACATTTATTGTAGATTTAGATGAACTTTATCACCTTCTGGCCTAAAAGTTAAAAAAAAAACACTTTTAAATACCTATGAATAAAATTGTACACATACTTGTACAGACTATTTACTAGACTAGATGCACCCCCATCTTTTTGAAGCTAGCCCTGATGACCGCGGGTGTTACTGGTGTATATGCAGCAAAGACATACCGGCTATGGAGAGGGCTCAGCCCGTTAGCCCACTCCATGCACCTGCACCCGGCATGTGATGTACGATTATGTCACATGTCGGTAGGGGGTTAAACACCCTATTTTACTCACTTATTGCTCTTCTTACAGGACTAGTTAATCATATTGGCTTTTTCTTGTTTCTCTTATGCTTTTTCCATATGGCTTGTGTTTCTCACAGGACTTTTTTTTAGAAGTCCCATTTTTGGTGGGGAAGGTGGCTTTGGTCTTTGAGAACATTGTCCCAATTTATGCCTATAAGATCTTCCCTTAGTTGCTTCAAATTTGCCCTCCTGAAGTTTAGAGTGTTTGTTGCCCCTCCACTAACGCTCTTAGTAAAGCATAATACAAAATCAATGATATTATGATCACTATTCCCCAGGTTCCCCCCAACCTGTAGTTTTGATACCCTATCAGGTCTGTTGGTAAGGATAAGGTCCAGCAGTGCCCCCCCTCTTGTTGGCTCCAGGACTAGTTGCAACAGGTAATTGTCTTTTGTTGTTGACAAGAACCTGCTGCCTTGAAGGACCTGCAGGTTTTTTTTTTGAGGCAAGACTTCACATATAAACAAACCCCTCCTCATTTTTGTTTATACAATCATTTCTAAAATGACTATAACCATCTATAGTAACAGCCCAGTCATAGCTACTGTCCAGCCATGTCTCGCTGATACCCACTATATCATATTTCCCTCCAACATTAAGAGTTCCAGTTCCTCCATTGTGTTTGTGAGGCTTCTGGCACTTGTGTACATGCACTTTATATGGTTTTCACTATCACTATTCCTTTTATTCTTAATCCCCAATCTCATTCCAGCCCCCCTTCCTCTCCCATGGACTATGACTCTTCCCAACTCTCTATCTACACTGTCTATTTGCCCTGCACAGGTGTAGTTTCCCTCCTCCCAATTCTCTAGTTTTAACACTCCTCCAACCTTTAAGCTATTTCCCCCAAAACAGCTGCACCCTCCCCTTTCAGGTGCAGCCCATCACTACTGTAGAGCTTGTAGCCGACAGAAATGTCAGCCCAGTTCTCCATGAACCCAAAGCCACTTATTTACCTCCCTGATCTCCCGCTGACTTTCTGGTGAGGCACGTGGTACAGGTAGTATTTTGGAGAAAACTACCTTAGAGGTCCTCCTTCAACCACTGGCAGTTAGAACCCCTGGGTATCCCAAAGACACGGGAGACGTTATTAAAGCCCTACAAAACATCACATGGGATAACACGTACACGTGGCTTAGCTGTGATGTCACAGCATTATATACATCTATTCCACACCATATAGCTGTAGAGGCCATTGACCATCATATAAAGAAACACAGTGCTTTCAGTCAAAATTTGCAAAACTTCATGAGAGAAGCACTGTGGTATCTTATGACGCACAATTTTTTTCTCTTTGACAACACATTTTACCTTCAACTCACAGGAGTCCCGATGGGAGCCAAATATTCTCCCTCCTTGGCGAACTTAGTTATGGCATACTGGGAGGAATGTCATTTGTATGACGACAGTAATCCATTTCTTGACTCGGTTTTCTGGCATGGCAGATACATCGACGACCTGCTGTTTATATGGTTGGGCGATGTGTCTGCCATACCAGAATTCGTGGGTTACATGAATAATAATCAATTCAACATACAGTTCACCCACTCTTATCATAACTCATATATGGTGTTCCTAGATCTAAATATATATATATCACTAACAATCAAATACAAACTAAGACGTACCGCAAACCGATCTCAGGAAACACCATCCTACACGCCAACAGCTCACATCCAAATCATACAAAAAAAGCGATACCAGTAGGAGAATTCACCCGTGCAAAAAGGAACTGTAGTTCACAAGATGAATACAATAGGGAAATCAATGACATCAAAAATAGGTTACACAAAAGAGGCTATACCACATGGCAATTGAAAAGGGCAGAACTAATCACAAGGAACAAAGATAGAAATGTATTGCTACACAATACCAAACTTAAAAAAGCTAATCCCAAGAGGGACAACAAGCCCACGTTGGTACTAAGATTTAGTCCACAATTTGATCAAATCAAAAAAATTGTTAATAACTGTCTCCAAATTTTGTTCCAAGATAGCAAGGTGGCTGAAATTCTGAAAAGTGGATGTAACATAGTATCTCGAAAGGCCACGTCCATAGGTAACCTCATAGCCCCCAGTTTCCCCAAAAGCGATAACAAGAAGAATTGGCTACATCATAAGGGCTTTTTCAAATGTGGCACCAATCCATGTAAGACATGCAATTACACGCTACCCACAAAAACATTCTATAATCAAGACAATACACAACAGCACAACATAATGTCATACATGAATTGTAACAGTGAGGGTCTAATTTACATCATCGAATGTACACAATGCAATAAGAAATATGTTGGAGCCACAACAAGGAAACTAAAAGTGAGATTCCTGGAACACCTAAGAGATATGGGAAATACTACGCAACAAAAACAAATAATATCAGGGGCATCAAAACACTTTAATCAATTCCATGGTGGACAAACACAAAATTGTAGGGTATATGGAATAGAAAAGATAACATTAGGAAAAAGAGGAGGCGACATACAGAGGCGCCTATTTGACAGAGAGGCGTTTTGGATGTTCCATTTACAAACCAGATACCCTCAGGGTTTAAATTACAGAAACAAATTGATGTTCCACTATTAGGAACATAATGTGGACAACACAATACAACACAATAGAATAAATAACAACTCCCCTTAAAATTGCGATTTACTCCCCTCCTTTAAGTTTCTTTGTGCACCATAAATGTTTACAAGGATGTTTACAGGGATGTTTACAAGGATGTTTACAGGAATGTTTACAAGGATGTTCACATGGATGTTTACATGGATGTTTACACGGATGTTTATATGAATGTTTACAAAACGTTTACAGTATAATACCTTAGACCCTAATATTATATAAACGCCCTCCTTGCCCTCCCATAATCATAGCATGTAACCCCACATTAAGATATTCTCATCTTGGGTCGTTCAAATGATAGTTAAAGCTAATATAACAGATTAGAACTGATTAATAACCATCACCACATTGTGCTGGACCATAGAATAAACTTACCCAAACGGAGTTGATAATAAGTAGAACACAAGTTATAGAGGTAATGTCTCCCTGTTTAAAAACGAATAGCACCGAAGCGGTGCCGTTTTGAAAACATAGTAACCTGCCCTTGTTTTTAATTGTCTGTTTCCTGCACGCACCCGCCAAAGAACAGTTTATATATGGCATCACACTTAATTATAGGTGCTTTCATTTTTAGAACCATACAAATCGGACAATATTTAGCACCACGCATGCCAAGGAATCCATGTCGGATTTTCTCTTTCTTTGCAAGGAATCCATGCCAGATTCTCTTTCTCTCTCTGTTGTTTCAGAGAGAGGTTTCTGGTTCACTTGCATTTATTGCCTCCTTGGCGTCCGTGACACTAGCCATGAATAAGAGTGTCTGCGGACACTAGAAACGCGTAGGCGAAGCCAGGTTACCACCATCTGTCATAGCTCGCTGATGACTTAAGATACAGGCGGTTCGTGCATTTTAAGCTGTATTGCCACAAGCATTGTTTCAATAAAAGAAGAAGTTTTACTACTTACCTGGGTCAAGCGCTGGATTCATTTCCTGTTTTACAACTTAGAGGTCCTTGCCTGGAGCTTAAGGCCTAAATCCCTGAAATCATTTTTAAGGACCTTCCAACTACCTCTTACTTTGTCATTAGTGCCAATGTGGACCAAGACCGCTGGTTCCTCACCAGCCCCTCCCAGTAATCTGTCAACCAGATCGGCAACATGCAGAACCCGAGCACCCGGCAAACAACACAGTGGGGCACATTTACTTACCCGGTCCCTACGCGATCCCCGAGGTGCGTTGTCCGTCCAGGAAGAAGTTTACTGCAATTCAACAAGATCGCGTGCCCGATATCCTGCATGTGTCGCTTCCCCGCTCAGGTCCATCGAAGTTCACCTTCTTCTTCCCGGTGTATGTGAGTGCATTGCCATGCGCCACAATTTGAATTTTAAATCCCGCGCTTAGTCCGAATAAGTCAGGTTATCCGATGGCCTGGTCCCCCATTTGTGTGGCCAAAAACCCGTTAAATGTGGCGAAAAATGGAAATAGTCGGGAAACCTGACGGAAATGCAGTCCGTGGACCCTTAGTAAATGTGCCCCACTGTTCGGTATGCATGGTCTTTGTGACAGATTGCCCTGTCTGTTCCCCTAATAATGGAATCTCCCACTACCAGCACCTGTCTGACCTTGCCTGTGCTCCCATTACCCTTCTTACTGGAGCAGTCAGTCCCCTGGTTGCTAGAGGCCACGTCTTGCTGCAGAATTGCTACCCCACAGCTGATAATATGTGCCTGTTATCCCGCAAACTACACACATGCGCCTGTCATCCTGCTCACTACACACATGCACCTGTCATCCCGCTCACTACACACATGCGACTGTCATCCCGCTCGGACTACAAACGGTACAAAACACAACGCATTCACCTGTCTCAATCACCGCTCACTACACTACACACATGCTACTAGTCATCTCCACTCAACTACAACAACATGCGACTGTCATCCTGCTCACTACACGCATGCACCTGTCATCCCGCTCACTACACACATGCGACTGTCATCCTGCTCTCTACAACCATGCTCCTGTCATCACACTCAGTACTCGCATGCGCCCATCATCCCACTCACTACACTAAACTTCCCTTGCTCCTTCCTGCCTTCATAAATAGAACACAGCACATGTGTGCTTACCTTACCCTACCTTACCTATTGTTTTAAGAGATTTTGGGGCCCATTTACTAAGGACTTTGTGCCAGTTTTCTGACGGACTCTGCATGTTCTTTTAGGTGTAAACTGCTTGCACAGGTATTTTAGAAGTGTTTGTGCCACTACTGTGTCGCACGCGACCGCTTTGTGTCACAGCTGCACTAGGCTCCATGCAAAACAAATAAGGGGGTGTTCCGGTGCTCAGTCGGACCATTCTCCGTATTTAACATGTAAAGTCTGTTGCACACCCTATGCTAAAGGGGCACCACAAAAAAGACAATGAACTCTGTCGGGCCAGTGCAGGGAAGCAACAGATTCATGATTTCTGATGCACAATCTTAATGAATCTGTTGCACCCAGCATTATACACGGGAAAACCTCTGAACGGTCCAAATGAGCACCGGAACGCCCCCTAATATGTGTTGCCTAGTGCAGCTGCATCAATCACAAAAGAGTCGTGTGGGACACGATAGTGGCGCGGACACTTCTTAAATACCTGTACAAGCAGTTTATACCTAAAAGAAGGTGCAAAGTCCGACAGAAAACTCCCACAAGGTCCACAGTAAATGTGCCCCATTGCTGTAACCCCTTCCCACTGAGGCCCTTTTTCGTTTTGTGTGTTTTCATTTTTCACTCCTTCAAAAATCTACAACTTGTTTATTTTTCCACGAAAAGAGCTGTGTGGTGGCTTGTTTTCTGCGTAAAAAATTGCAATTCATAGTGATGGTATTTAATATTTGTATACGTTTTATAATTTTTTTCATACATTTAAAGAATTAAAACCTCCTGTACAATCTTTTATTTTTTATTTTGCCACCTACTGGCGCAAATAAATTTTTCATACTTTGGGCTACGGAGCTGTGGGTGCTATATATTTCTGAAACTTGTGATGACATCATTGTGATACTATCATTTTTAGGACAGTGTGACCTTTTGATCACTTTTTATTGAAAGTACCATTTTTGATTCTGGGCGCTATTTTCTGTTACGGGGTTAAATACAGTGAAAAAATGTTATTATGTTTTGATAGATCTGGCATTTTCGGACACAGCGACATCTAATGTGTTCATTATTTTTACTTTTTATTTATATTTTAATCAGTTCTAGGTAAACTTTGAATGTTTAGGTTTTTTTAAAATATTTTTTTAAAACTTTTTTTATTTTTGGTTTTACTATTTTTCAGACTCCATAGGGGACTTTAACTCCAGCCATAATACAGTATGGAAGTATATGGATATTTTCCTCATTATTCATTACAATGTGTCACATGATGACAGCATGTCGAGCAAAGATCTTTACCAAGATGGTGGGTTGACGGGTTAGCATCCGCGATCGGTTCTAGCATCGTTCAGGGGTGTTACTGGTAAGTGTTTGCTGCAATATGCAGCAAAGCCTTACCGGCTATGGGGAGGGGTCTGCCAATGAGCCCTCTTCATTTACCTGAAGCTGACGTGTGACGTACTATTACGTCACATGTCAGTAAGGGGTCAAAATATAACATATGTTTTTGCATTTATCTACACCATAGTGGCACTTTTGAATTGCTATTATCATGCTTTTTATCATTATTGTTATGAATATCCAGTAGGCATTATGTACTATGAATTTTATTATGATGAAGTTTATTACAGTGAATTTTACATTATATTATTTATGTTATATTATTATATATTATTATCAACTACCAAAATACTAATAATCCCCATCTTTTCTTTCCATTATATTGTCGTATGATTATACTTTGCTAATTTGTACTTTTTGTATTATCTATTTTATCTTTGTGCAGTTGTGGATTTGCTATTATTAGCTTGGCCTGATGAAGAGGCCGAAACGCGTTGCCCTTTTAAATATTGCAGAATAAACAAATCCTTATCTCCATCCTCTTTTCTGCCCTTTATTTCAGTATCAGTACAGCGCGTCAATTTTGGCCTGCTCCTCATTTTTTGTTTTGTTTGTTCTGTCATTACAATAGTATAATGGGTTCATCCCAGCACTGGGCCTGACACTGCAGTACATCTGTTCAATTTCATTTTCACAAAATTAATATCTCTACAAGGCTTTTTTCTGTGCATACTTTTCTGTGCATACCTGTGACAACAGAGAACAGAGGGGCTTTGGCAACACCCCATAGAGCCCATCTGGTTCATTAGCTAACCCGTAATGGGGCCCTTTTTTGTTTTTGCATTTCTATTTTTTACTCCACACAATCAAAAATCTATTTTTTCATGTACAGAGCTATGTGAGGGATTGTTTTCTGCGTAACAAATTGCACTTCATAGTTGACCGGCATTTAATATTCCATGCCATGTACTGGGAAGCAGGGAAAATTCCAAATGCAGTGAAATTGGTGAAAAAAAACATTTGGACATTTCTTGGGGCTTGGATTTTAAGGATTTCATTGTGTGCCCCAAATGACATGTCTACTTTATTTGTTGTGTCAGTGCGATCATGAGGATACCAAATTTGTGTAGGTTTTTTAATGTTTTCATATATTTACAAAAATTAAAATCTCCTGCACAACTTTTTTTTTTGCCATCTTCTGGCGCTAATTTTACATACTTTGGTATACAGAGCTGTTGGTTTTGAAATTTTTTGTAACTTTTTATGACATTTTCAATGCTTTGCTTTTTAGGACTGTAAGACCTTTTGATCACTTTTTATAGAATTTTTTTATATTCTTCAAAATGGCAAAAAACAGCCATTTTCGTCTTTGGGCTCTATTTTCCATTACAGAGTGAAAAACTGTTATTATATTTTGATAGATCTGGCATATTGAATGTAGCTATACCTAATGGGGTTATGATTTGTATTTGTTTATTTATATTTATATGAGTTCTATGGAAAGGGCAGTGATTTGAACTTTTAGGATTTTTAAATATATATATTTTTAACTTTTTTATTTTTACTATTTTTCAGAGCCCCTAAGGTCTTTAACTCTAGGTTATCTGATTGATCCTACCATATACTGCCATACTACAGTAATGCAGTATATGGGGATTTTTTTCTTCATTCATAACAATGTTCTGATTGCACATTGTAATGAATGTGTTTAAACAAGACATCCTCGGGTCTTCAGAAGAAGTTGTTATAGGAACCAATCCCCGCTTCCTGATGATGTCACAGGGAGTGACGATTGTCATTAGGATGGCGGTGCCCATGAGCCGCAATCTTTTTGAAGCCGCAGGCAAAGCTAGCACTGATCGCGGGTGTTACCAGTAAGTGCTTGCTACAATATCCAGCAAAAACTTACCGACTATGGAGAGGGCTCAGCCCGTGAGCCCTTTCCAAGCACCTGCAGCCGCACTGTAATATTACGGCACACTTTGGGAACAATTATTTTGAAAATAAGGAGACCATGAATAACAAATATAAAAAGATAATCTCAAGAACTGAGTGAGATAAGTCGTCTGGCTTGATGTTCGCTCGAGTATAAGCATACTCGAAACGGCTCATTGCTCGGAACAATATGTGTGAAGAACACATTGCAGATGTGTGGAAAGATCTGCAATGTGTTCTTCACTGTGTTCTTTCAATGTGTTTGTTCAGTGAAAACATCTGCAAACATCTGCAATGTGTTCTTCAGTGTTCTTCTTTCAATGTGTTCTTTAGTGTTCTTTCAATGTGTTCTTTCAGTGAAAAATGCTCGAGTCTCCCATTGACTTCAATGGGTTCGTTATTCGATATGAGCACTCGAGCATTAGGAAAAGTTTGTCTCGAATAACGAACACTCGAGAATTTTAGTGCTCGCTCATTTCTAATTATCACAGTCACATCACCAGGATCTATGAGTAAGTGACCCCAGTTTATTATGCTTGATGTTAGATTTCCTTTGCCAGAGGATGGGTAAAAATCAGCAAATGTGACCAAATAAAAATGTGTTTTTTTTTGTTTTCTGTGTTGTGCTATACACCACATGGCAAGTAAAGCATTTTTGTATTTTATTATACATTCTTTACAATTATCTTGACATGTTTTTATAACTTTTCAACAATAAAATTGGTGACTGTTAAAAAATATTTTTTCTAAGGGCCTTAGATTTTTTTTACAGGGATTTGATTACATTCATATGGACTTCATGGCATTAACTTTAAATTATGGGTTTTTTTTATTGTGAATATATTGCAAATAGATTTTTTTCAGGGTTTGGGGCACAGAGCAGCAAAAATAAAATGCATGTGAGATATTCCAAATACAAAACAGTAATTTATCGATTTGTTGTTCTTACTCTGCCATTTTTCCATGTCAGGTTATGTTGGGTGGTATTTAACACATTTTCTCTTTGCATCGTTTTATCGTAGTTGAGCAGTCTCTCGAAAATAACATAAAGATGAGTGTCATTTCTTTTGTGCCAGACCCAATTCCGTAAGATACATTCCATAGGCATTTCACCTCTTGCATTGAAGGCAACAATGTCTCCTGTGGGATCTGTGTAGTTGACTTTCCTTAGATACTTATGAAGCTGTGTAACACAATAAACATGTGGAGGGAAATTGTTATTATTATTTAAGAGATTTAATCATAATAACAATGTTTGGATTGTTACCTTACAAAAGCAGTTGTCAAGGTAGAGAATGGGTTGCAGGTGCTAAACTCCCACGAAACCCATGTCACCTACCTAACAAGCCTCAAAATCCTAATGGTCAAAGTTTCCTGGTCAACAATTCCCACCCTGAATGGGTGCAGAAGAAAGATGACAAAACACAGAGGTATAAACAACAGATAAGTCAGGCAGAACTAGGTCAAAATCAAGATTGGTGTCAAAGAGCAAAAAAAGAGGCAAGAGGTAGTCAAGTAAACAAAGCAGAGGACAGATACACATCATATTAAAGCAACAGAAACAGGGAAATGGACAACAAATATTAGAGGACTGAAATACCCAGCAACCTATGAAGAGGGTGGGCAGACATATAGGGGTGAAATGAGTACCACCCCCAGCAGCTGACTAGTTCAGCTGTCCATCGCTCAGTCCTCAGCTGAACATACTGAAATAAAATCACACACCCAGCTTCACCTAAAAAGGCAGCTGTCAATCAAAACAAGAACAAAAAACTGAAACCTGATTCCTTTCAGAGGCTTCTGATAGTAGTGGGTTGCCAATATATTTTAAACAGGTGAAGTGAATTTTATTCATGTTGGCATGTAGAGTGCCTAGTGCAAAAAACACCAAAATGTAACCAAGCAGATATTAGCACTAGGTTCCAGACGTACTGAAAATAGCAAGGTACCGACAATGAAGCTTATCTTCTATCAAAATTAAATGAAATTAAAATGGAAAGGTAGGTAAATCAGAGTACCAATAAATGAATGTAGGACCATGGCCTGGTGTGGGGGCTTTGGGTATCACTCCAGTAGGGGAATAGGACCAGTCCTTGGCTATAGACTTAACCTTTTCGATAGACATCCTACTGTCCCATTTTTTAACTACTGCCCTGACAAGGGCACTACCTGTACTTCCCCTAAA
>WNYA01001242.1:72160-82779 GCA_019512145.1 Engystomops pustulosus | reverse complement strand
AGTACATATGTTTTTTTTATCACTTTTTATTGCATTTTTTGTAAGATGGAATAGGTAAAAATGATAATTTTTGGTGGGGTTTTAACAGTTTTCACAGCGTTTCACAGTGGGGTTTTCACAGCGTTCATTGTATGGGTTCAATAATTATTTACTTTTATTCTACGGGCTGTTATGGGGCTTGTGTTATGATTTAGACTTTTTTGCGCATTAAATGTCTAAATGTCTTTTGACATTAAATGACTCTTTATAGGTTTCGTGGCTTATGGGCATTTTTATTGATTTATTACTTTATTTTTTATTGAATAACATTTTTTTACACTTTTTTATTACTTCTACCATGGGAAATAGGAATGATCGGTGCCCCCCTTCGAACGCGGGTGTTACACGGAGGTGTCTGAGTTCGACATCTGAGCCGGTATTAGCTCTGTTCTTAATTAGCTTAATGCTACTTCATCACGCTAACCCATGCCATATGAAGGCAGATATTACTAACCATCCCTCTGATGAGTCGGGAGACGAAACGCGTCAGGGAAGGTGACGCCAACAGGGGGCATGCGTTATTACTGACAAGGACAGATGTGGACTGCCCTTGTAAGGGCGGGAGCTAAGAGGGGTGTACTCAGGGACAGTCTAGTTCCGTGTGCCCCTTAGACCCAGATGATTCAAGCTGTAATACATCTCAATCATGGTAAGACTGAACCATTTTATTCTTGAAATACCTGAGGCTAAATAGACGTATTTGCTAAGTACTATTACCTGTATTCACTTCCGCGGGTAAACTGGCCCTGTGGTTCGATTTGGTAACTTCTTGGCTAGAAAAATACTATTTTTGTACATTTTTAATTAATCTTGGATTAAAAGATACATTTTATTTTTCTACTTCCTCCTGCGTACCCTCACATGCTTGTTTCCTTTCCATTTGCTCAGTTAGAAATATTAATTTAGCAATAATTTTTTTTAGCCCTCCCCTTCCGTTTTTCAATTGCCCACCTGCTTCTCCCTCCGCTTGGGCCTCAATCAAACATGCAAATAAAAAATTTAGACCAGACAGCTCTTGTCCAACCACAACATTTGTATAAAAGGCCGCAGTTTTGCACATATGCTGCCCTATTCCCTGTGTTCTCGGTCCTACATCAATCACCGACTATTTCCGCCCTGATTTTTCCACAATACAGCCAATACTGGAATCGTATAATTTTGGCCTCCCTATTATTATAATTGAGTCACATACTTTTAACATCTATCTTCTATTTTCCCTTGCCAACTTCACGAACAGATCTTTCCCTGCTAGTAAAGATAAAAGCTTCACACACCCTAGCAGCATCAGGTTTGATAAGTTCTGCCATTTACACAATTATGATGTTGTACCTGGTGACAATAGAGCTACTCGCAACAGAATTACTTGCCATCATTGTGTGCTATATACGTACAAGCTAACAATGTATTATATTACGGATAAATTACAAGTTAACTGTATGTCATACATGAGTAATGTTATCCAAAGAAGAAAGAAACGATGTCCGCGCTTCAGGAGATGTGCAGGTAAAAGCAGTTTTCCTTTATGAGGAATCCAAGTAAAATCCAAACATGGCAAAAGTACAATTGTGTGATGGCTCAGGTATATGACCTATGAGTTTCGCTTGTTTAGGGCTTAATCATGGTCTCCGCTATACGATAAGCAGAACAGCTATTTAAAGATCCCGCCCCGGTTCGATGTGTGACGACTTTCACGTAACTAAATCGCAACACGCCCCCTGTTTAGCACGATGTAATCCTATTTTAAAAACTTCATATGGAACTAAAAGCAATGAATTTAAAGTTGAGAGATATGGCGACAATTAACACATTGTTGTAGATTAGAGACATATAATAGGAAACCTGTGCATGGTAACTCACGAAGCTCAGAGGCACTATATCATATGAATGGAGAAACGGGGGTAAGAAGACAAGTCCCGATAACGTTGTAATTATGTATGTAAAAATATATGTGGCACATTAACCCTACACACCCATAATAATTTGATATATGGTGTTCAAAATTGAATGTTGAATATCACTCTATGGTATGTATGCTAAACATGCAATGAAACAATGCATACAGTTCCATGGACAGCAAATCAATAATAACATAGTACTAAGTCCTGCCTCAAGTTCATACCCATAGGTTGGGTTGTTTTTAATACAAACATTCAATATGTTTCCCTGCTCATAAGCTTTTTTCTATGTCTCCCCCTCTTTCCGGTCTTCTTACTTTTTCTAGCTACTGTTGCCACTATGGAAATCATGAAAATGCCTGGAGGCAGCTGACATATTTGTTAAATTACTATTTTTAATATCGGATAGATGTTTCCTGATGCGTACTTTAAGAGGATTAGTGGTACAACCCACATATTGTATGTTGCAGCATATCAAATAAACTTCAGGTTTCTGCATTGGAGCGGGATCTTTAAATAGCTGTTCTGCTTATCGTTTAGCGGAGACCATGATTAAGCTCTAAACGAGCGAAACGTGTAGATCATATACCTGGGCCATCACACGATTGTACTTCTGCCATGTTTGGATTCTACTTGGATTCTTAACCCCATAGCGCAATAAGACGTACCCTTACGTCTTACTGCGCATGGGGGAGTATGAAGAGGGCTCACGGGCTGAGCCCTCCTAATACTCACCGGGCATTTGCTTCATAATGAAGCAAACGCCCGTCGCTAACACCAACAACACATGCGATCGGCTGCTTGCAGCCCAAATATCGCGGGTGTTACAACCCTTTGATCGCCACCGGCAAAGCTGCCGGCGGCCGTGGGCGCCGCCATCTTGGCTCTGATCGTCACTCCCCGTGACGTCACCGGGAGGCGGCGATCCGTTGCCATGACAGCCTGGGCACACAAAGATCCGAGGCTGTCATGATCGAGGCTATCTATTACAATTTGCGATCTGCACATTGTATAGATGGTATGCAAAATCCCCATATACTGCCATACTGTAGTATGGCAGTATAGGTAGGATCAATCAGACAACCTAGGGTTAAAGTACCCTAGGGAGTCTGAAAAATATATAAAAAATAAATTAAAAAAAGTAAAAAAAAAAAAATTATATTAAAAAAACCATAAAAATTAAAATCACCCCCCTTTCCCTAGAACTGATATAAATATAAATAAACCGTAAAAACCATAAACACCTTAGGTATCGCCGCGTCCCGAAAACCCCGATTATCAAAATATAATAACCGTTTTTTCACTGCGTTTAACCCCGTAGCGGAAAATAGCCCCAAAGTCGCAAATGGCATTTTTTGCCATTTTGACAATAGAAAATTCTATAAAAGGATCAAAGGTCCTCACAGTCCTAAAAATAGAGCATTGAAAACGTCATCAAGTCTCAAAAAATTACACCACTCACAGCTCCATACATCAAATGTATGAAAAAGTTATTAGCGCACGAACACGGCAAAATGAAAATTTTTTTTCTGTACAGGAGGTTTTAAATTTTTGTAAATTGTATGAAAACATTATAAAACCTATACAAATTGGTATTCCCGTGATCGTATTGACCCCAATGAAATGAGACCCTGTCATTTGGGGCGCACAGTGAAAGCTGTAAAAACCAAGCCCACAAGAAATGCGCAAATGTGTTTTTTCATCATTTTCACTACATTTAAGAATTTTTTTTTTTTTTTCGCTTCCCGTACACGGCATGGATATTAATACCATCACTACAATGCAATTTGTTACGCAGAAAATAAGCCACACATAGCTCTGTACACGGAAAAATAAAAAAGTTATAGATTTTTGAAAGTGGGGAGTGAAAAATAAAAACGCAAAAACGAAAAAGGGCCTGGTCCTTAAGGGGTTAATAAAGGAAAACTGCTTTTACCTGCACATCTCCTGAAGAGTGGACATCGTTTCTTTCTGTTTTGGATTCTATGCCTGAGGTCCGTGGGGCTTGCTAGATGCTTCTTGCGCAAGGAGCGAATTAAACTGGAAGGTGAGCTGGAACTTTGAACCCTTTTTTGTATTTTATGAGTAATGTTATATTATGAAATACATAGTGAAAAAAATGGCAGCACTCCGAGATGTGATAAAAAGTACTGGTTTATTCCAACATGCACCAAGCTACGTTTGGGCTCCAAAGCCTGGAGCCTTTCTCAAGCAAAGGTGTATACAACTGTGAATATTGAATACAGAACCTGGGACATTGCCTAGGAATGGGTATCTTCTCTTGATGGATGGACCCGATATACTGTCAGAATCAGAATAACATTGGTGAATTGTAATCTTAACCCCTAGGCGCACCAGGACGTTATAGTATGTCTCCACGGCTAGATGCTAAGCGCGCGGTGACGCGCTATAATGTCCTGCTTCTGGCACCGGCTCACGAACGGAGCCGGCACCAGAAGCAGCAGCTGTCAGCTGTCTATCAAAACGCAAAAAACATTCCGAAAAAAGATAATTTTTCATTAATACCCTATAAAAAAATGCTTTACTATAGTCCCAGGCTGCAATGATCAGCAATAAGGTGTCTGTAATGAAGCTTTATTGATAATTCTTGGTCCAATTACACCAAAAATTTTGAAGCTCCAATTGTCACTGGGGCAAAAGAAAAACAATTTGCTAGACTTCCGTATTTTAAAATTACAGTTTGGACTACTACAAATTCAAACTTAAGAACAACCCCGGACCCTCGCTTGTGGTAACGCCGTATATAAAGATGGTGATGCGAAAATGAGCAAGATTTTCTCCAATTAGTTCCTATTCAGTAAAAATTGATAAAAGAAACAAAACCCCCCACATATTGTGTATTACTGACGGCCTACAATATGCATAATCAAATAAATCGTTATTAGATTCCGCAAACTGTAAAAAAAAAAAAAAGATCATTGTTCATTAATACCCTATCAAAAATGCTCTAAAAAGTGATTAAAAACTGTTATGCACTCTAAAAATAAGACACACAAGAACAATCCGTCTCGCAAAAATATAAGCCCCTTAAACAATTTGTGAAGCGAAAATCACAAAGTTATGCCTATGAACGTGGTGCTGTAACATGCACAACATTTTTGCCAAATAACTTTTTATTCAGTAAAAAATGGGGAACACATAAAAAAGCTATATAAATGAGGTCTTTTCATAATCCGTGGCCACCCATAGAATCCCACAAAACTATACTATGTTTATTGGTATGGTTAACGGCCAAAAAAAAACAACAAAACACACATAAAATGTCAAAAAATTTATGATTTTCTTTCTCCACCACCCACAGAGTAATCAAATATCAACACTTACCTAGATGCCCCCAAAAGTAGTTCCAGAAACGGGCATCTCATGTGGCAAAGAATCAGCCCTCTAGGTCACATAATAAAAAGACAAACAAATATAGCCTTACAATGTGACATAGCAGATTGATCTGGATGGCGACTCTCTTCCATTCTATGCCCGGCCGTGCGCCAATAAGCGGTTATAACACATATAGGGTTATTGGTATCGAGCAGTATAAATTGTTGGAGCCTTTTTTCATTTTATCCCGTGCAAATGTTTAATTTTCCACCAAAATGAGTTCTTTGTGAAAAAATATTACAATTGTAGGCTGCACCTTACTTTTATTTGAACCCGATAAAACACTATAACACTTAAAAGTGTTTGTATAATTTTAGAGGGGTGTAGTTCACCAGATGGGGTAATTTACGAGGCTAGCTAGTTTTAGGGCTCTAAGTGTCAATTAATTTGAGCAGGTCCATCTAAATACGGGATTTGCGTGATTTACAAAAAATGTGAAAAATGCTACCTCAATTCGCGCCTCATAAATTCGTAGTAAAAATGTGGAATCTTAAAAAACCATCCAATAAAGCGACATTGGGAAATGTAAGTTATGAACATTTGTTTGGGTGCTATGACTATCTGCCGTCAAAAGTAGAGAATTTAGAACATTGACAAATAACGAATTTTTCCAAATTTTCATAACTAACACAAAAGATTCATCCCAAATTTTTACAAATTACCAGTATATTAAGTACAATGTGTCACGAGAAGATATTCTCAAATCCCAGGTATCCTAGCGTTCCAAAGGTAAAAACCAACTTATAGTGACAAAGGGCAGTATTGAAAAATGGGGCCGCGTCCTTAGCCAAAAGAGGCGTGTCCCGTGGGGTCTAAGATTAAGTGTATGATTAATTAAAGCCCAACTATTCTTTTTTTTTTTTCTTTTTGATAGATTTTATTAACTTTCATCTTTAAGCACCTTGCAATGTGCGTTCGGGATGAGGACCGCCCCTGTGCGCTAGTCGCGTTATGAACGGAACGTCTAGCGGTACATGTGACAGCGGCCTTAGGTGATCCTCACACCTTCCATATTATGGTGGTAGGAAACGCTTTAGTGGAACAGGAAATCATCAAAAGGACAATAATTAAAGTGTCGGCCTCATCACCATTGGCAACCAGGTTTACAATATCAGCACTCAGGGTGCGGTCACATGTGTACTGAAGATGGATTTGCCTAATTAAACAGCTGTTAACACTTGTGTTTACAAGATGCAAATGTTAACACTTGTGTTAACAAACGTGTATGTTAACACTTGTATAAATAATGCATTAACGGTTGCATTATGTTTAATTAAGCAAATCTATCTTCAGCAGTTGCAATGCGTTTTTAAACGTTAAATGCGACGTGTGACTGCACCCTTACAGCCATTTGGTTAAGGATCAGTATATACCCCAGCTGTTCAGATTCTTCAGTGCGCTCTTTACTTTGAGCTGGAGGGGAACCATGGTCAATATCATGTACATTAGCTTCACAACAAACCATTATGGCAGCATCACCATCTGGGTTGCGATTAGTTACAGCAAACTTATCAGTGTTGCCAGGGTTGGACTGGGGTGCCAAGGGCCCACCAGTGAAATTATTTCTGGGGGCCCACCAGCTGCTTCATGGATACGTGCGAGCCACCCCATGTATATTTTCATTGCGTTTATGAATGTGCTGGAAATGCAAGGTGTGAATGCAGCCTGTGGCCATCTTCACACATTGCATTTTTTGTTGCATATTCAACGCTTTGGAAAGACTATCTGTTCCTCTTCCATTTGAATGCAAGTCTTTTTGCCATTCAGCACACAAACTTTATGTTTTTTTTGTTGCAGAAACTTAATGTGTGAATGCAGCCTCAGGCTTCCTGCACACTACACTTTTACAGTTCTTGGGATGCAAACAATGGTCCCATGGGTTGCTTGTCATCGGGATGTAAGTACATAATAATAGCCTGAACCGCAAACATGGTTAGGACCTGCTCTGTCATTTGCAGCTCAGGCAGTCGGCTCATAAACAGGGCTGTGATATTCACAGCCATGTGCATGAGCCCATAGAAGTGAATGAGGACACGTACAACAATCCTGCAGAAAACAAGCCTCAGGCCGCATGTCACACGTACCGCTAGGCATCCGTTCATAAAGCAACGCTAGCGCACAGGGGGTGGTTCTCGGCCCAAACGCTCATGCGTTTCCAGAGAAACGCATGCGACATGCGATCGGCTTATCAATCGCATGCGTTTCCCCCAAAACGCATGTGCGTTCGGGCCGAGGTCCTCCCCCTGTGCGCTAGCGTTGCGTTATGAATGGATGCCTAGTGGTACGTGTGACCGTGGCCTCAGGCCCCATGCACACTATTTGTTTTTTGATGAGTTTTAACTGCATTGGAAACCTTAAAAGGGAGGGGCTTTGCCAAAACACATATATCTTTCTACTGAAACACTTTTGTTCTGGAATCAAGAACTGCAACGTGTGAATGGGGCCTGAAGCTTGTTATCTGCCTGTGGGTAGGGCCTAACTTGTCTTCGTGGGACTTTGTGGGAATTTGGTGTCCTCGTGATCACACTTACCCAAGGAATTAAGGGGAGGTATGATTTGGAGCATACAGTGAAAGCCGTACATACATAGCAAACAAGAAAATGGCACAAGTACGTTTTTTTGTAAATTTTACCGCATTGGGATTTTTTCCCGCTTTCCAGTACACATGTGTTATGCAGAAAACAAGCCTCCTACAGCTCTGTACATGGAAATAACACAGTTATGGATTTATAAAGACGGGGAGGTAAAAATGGAAAATCAAAGATGAAAATGTTCTGGGCTTTAACCCTTTAAGGGTTAATATTCCGTGCAGTGTACTAGGATGCTGGAGAAAAATTCCAAATGTGGTATAAATGACAAAAAGAGTTCCACTATGTATCTGGTGAAACACCTGAAAATTCTGCCTGACACAGCTCGTTTGATAAGGGGATGATGTGCTGCATATCCTCTCGTGCTCCAGCGTCTGGGTTGTAGAGAGTTGAAATGAGACATTGGTGGACGCTGTGGAGGATCGTGGAGGCAAAATGGACAGGAAACATGCATGGATGCCTCTGAGGCTGCCTAATCTTGGGATGGAGCTGGCGGTCCACTGCCAGGCGAGCTTTCGCCTGTCCAAGCCCCTGTCTCTCGGCTCCTCCCCACCCAAAATGGGCCTGGGGGCCAGAAGCATTTACTTTGAAAAAATTATAATTTTCAAAGCAGGCCGGGTCGTTTGAATATTTCACCTAGGAATAATGGAATAGCATAGTGGTTCTATTTTTAATTGTTTTTACGGAAATGGTTCCATGATTAAGAGCGACAGTATGGGGCATCCATATTGCGCTGCTATGATTGCAACTTCAGGTCTCCAGCATGGCGGCGACAGATGGGCCGAGTCATGTATTGGTGCAACACCTGAAAATTATGCTGACACAGTCGTTTAGATAAAGGGGGATGAGGGGACTGCAATCATTCGTTGCTCCAGGCGCTGGGGTGTATTATAGAGAGTTAAATGAGGACATTGTGGACGCTTGTGGAGGATTTGTGGAGCAAATATGACAGGAGGAACAGCAGGGACAGCCGGCATGGATGCTTGAGGCTGCCTAATCTTGGGATGGAGGCTGGCGTCCCACGTGCAAGGCCGAGATTAGCCTGTCCAAGCCCCGGTCTCCGGCTCTCCCCCCCAACTGGGCCTGGGGGCCAGAAGCGTTTACTTGAAAAAATTATCTATAATTTTCAAAGCAGGCCGGGTCGTTTGAATATTTCACCTAGGAATAATGGAATAGCATAGTGGTTCTATTTTTAATTGTTTTTACGGAAATGGTTCCATGATTAAGAGCGACAGTATGGGGCATCCATATTGCGCTGCTATGATTGCAACTTCAGGTCTCCAGCATGGCGGCGACAGATGGGCCGAGTTCCACTATGTATCTGGTGAAACACCTGAAAATTCTGCCTGACACAGCTCGTTTGATAAGGGGACGATGTATGGAGGCAGTGAACTAGTAGTAGATTAAAGGTGCTGCAGTTAAAACTATGTTAGTTGGATCTTGGGATGGAGCTGGCGCTCCGCTGCCAGGCGAGCTTTCGCCAATCCAAGCCCCTGTCTTTAGGCTACTCCCCAAACAGCACTTCTAAGAACCTTTTGTATAAGATCAAGTGTAGTAGCGTTCTTATAAGTTTGGGTTATGGCGGGTGAGTGGAATGTAAACAGATGCACAAGAAGCGCTGAAATAATATCGGTAAATGATAAAAGTTTGCCAGTATATTTTGTGGATTACACAGCAGGGTGGCGACAAAGTTAACAAGTTTGATGTGGAATCCATGAAAACAACCCAAAATTCTGCCTGACACAGTTCGTTTGATAAGGAGACCATGTATGGAGGCAGCTATATGGACGACTTTTGGAGGCAGCTATGGCGATGACGTGTGGAGGTAGCAATGGAGACAACGTGTGGAGGCAGCTAAAAAGACGACATGTGGAGGCTGTTATGGAGACAATTTAATTTGGATAGTGCCTGTATGTGGCAGTCCAAACAAGTTTTCAAACCAGAGGAGCAGGTAGGTGGTCCTCCAGAAAAATTAAATAAATTGAGTGCCTGTATGTGGCACTCCCAAAAATTGTTTAAAACAGAGGACCGGGTAGGTGACCCTCCATAAAAATGAAATACATAGAGTACTATAGCTAGAGCCAGTTGGCCCTGGCAAAAAATAGCCAGTTTCCTCTGCTTTAGTGTACAAAGAGGAGGAGAAGGAGGACAATGAGGAGGAGGAGTGCATACATTATTCAGGTTGAGCTTCTTTCACCTGGTGGAGAATGAAAATCCGGAGAAATCCAGGCTTTATTCATCTTGATAAGCGTCAGCCTGTCAGCGCTGTCAGATGAGAGTGGAAAGATTTTGCTTGTACCGTGGGTCCAGGAGAGTGAATACCCAGTAATCGGAGCTGGAATAAATTCTTTGAAAGCGAGGGTCACGGGATAGGCAGCCTAGCATGAAATCTGCCATATGCGCCAGAGTCCCAACGCGCAAGAATTCACTCCCCTCACTGGCCTGACTGCCCATTTCCTCCTCCTCCAACTCCTCCAACTCCTCTTCTTCTGCCCATACACGCTGAACAGTGAAGGTCTGAGCAATGCTCCCCTCTTGTGTCTCGCCAACATTCTCCTCCTCTTCCTCCTCATCCTCCTCCACCTCCTCCGATATGCGCTGAGAAACAGACCTGAGGGTGCTTTGGCTATCAACAAGGGAATCTTCTTCCCCCATCTCTTGTGACGAGCGCAAAGCTTCCGACTTCATGCTGATCAGAGAG